>JANRGV010000045.1:8933306-8976269 GCA_024734035.1 Alethe castanea | reverse complement strand
CCCATCCCTCCCCCAAAGCACACCAAGGAAAAACCATACTTACAGGCACCAAAATCTGTTTGCAGCCAGTGTCCAACACCATGTCCTGTAACATTTTGTCTGAAATGCCACTGAACAAGGTATGTCCTGGAGGCAGACTGGCTAAGTGAAGGTTAAATAACCGTTTCAGCTCACTCAGGGTGAGCACAAATTGTTTCTTAAATGTGGCCGACACAAAGGCCTTCAGTTCCTGGGCGACCCTGTCGCCGCAGCCCGGGGGCAGGTGGCCATTGACAGGCTCCAGGGAGCCCTGGGCTGGGTGCAGGCCGTTCAGCAGCCCCCTGGGCAGCCCCTCCAGGGCTGAGCTGTCCATGGGCTCCTCCACACTCACGGGCTCCTCTTTAATGCGGATGGTGGGAACGCCCGTCTTGGCCGAGGCCTCGCTCGATTTCAGCTCTGCCTTCTGCTTCTGGAACTCCTTCTCCAGCTGCCCATAGCTCTGCTTGACTTTTGCTTTAGCCATGTTGACCCTCTGCTCCCCAGAAACCAGCAACGGATGAGCTGGTAAGAAACAAAAGGTACTATAAATCTCAGCAAGGCTCACAGTGAAATAAAACCAGGAAACATCATCTGCTTATGAAATCTAAGGCATAAACCCAGTCTGTTGATTAGATTTTGGGGGAGATTTCCTGGCTTTTTGAGGGCAGTGTGTGTTAGTTTTTCTAAAGCCAAATGCTTGGAGAAGGGTGTTCCAGTCAAGGAATCCAAAGCAAAATGTGTTTGTTTAATCACCAGGGCCTTTTCCACAGTTCAGGAAACCAGGATACAGACTGCTTACACATCTCTGCTTGTGACCCAAATACTTCTCTGTCCAACAACTCTTCTTTTTGTCTTTTAGATTCTCTAGTGGGAATCCCCTGCCAGAGGCAGCACCAGGATGACAGCAGGTACAGGGGGAGTGGGAAGGGTTAACAGTGAAGCAGAACTCCCTTGCAGCAGGAGGTGCACAGCACGAGAGGCTGAGACCCTCTGCTTAGCGTTACCACCCAGGAGTGGGGAGAAAGGGACAGGGAGGAGCTCTTTCCCATGGAACTCTGCACTTCTTCCCTCTCCATACCCAGCCACCCAAAGGTGAAAGGAAGGAGTGTGTTGGCAGCAGAAGAATCCAGTCCTTGCCAAAGCAAGGAGTGCAGTGTTTGAGGCACACATGCTGTTATCTTTTCTGCTGTTAGGCTCACTAATCCTCTCCAAATAACCCAACACCTAATCCTTCTGAGCAGATCAGACACAGGGTATTGAAATGGATTCATATGCTCCTTTGTCAGTTCTGCTTACACTCCTCAATTGCTCCAGTGTGTGGCACTGAGCCAAATGTTAAAACTCTGGAATCTCAAGTTTTCACAATCTTTTGGGATTTTGGAGCAGCTACTTTAATACTCTCACTGGCATCCACAGTGGAGAAGGATGTCAAAAACAGACAGCTTCACACTCCTTACAGCCTCCTGCCATCTCCAGTAATTGCTTGGCCCTCAACCACACCAGAGAGCACAGTGCAAATTGGGAAAGTAAAAAATCACCTCATTCACATTAAGCTGCATTTACATTAAATTGAGAGGTGAGAATTATCTGTGCACTGGCCCTGTCTGTTCTCCCTTCAGGAGCTGGTTACACCCCACAAACTGCCTTAAATGGGCAAGTGGGTAAGAGAACCAGCTGATTTTACAGCATCAAACAGCAATCCCCCAGGGCCACAGACTCCTCCTGGCTCTGCTACAAGGATGCCACAGCAGCTGGCATCACTCCAACTTCAGTGACATTAGTACAGACCAAGATCTGTCTCAAATATCCCAGAAGAAATAGTAAGAAAGAAAAGACATTAAACAAGACCAGTCTCCACCACATTCAAAACCAGAGAGAAACTCCAAAACATCACTCAGGAAGATGGATGGATGGATGGATGAATATATGCAAGTGCTTCAACATGATCCAAGCATAATTCCATTTACCTGCTTGTGCCTCTTGTTTCTTTGGTGTCAAGTGCTCCTTTAAGAGATTATAGACCTTTTCTAATCTGAAAGACAAAGACACAATATTCCAGGACAGTTTCAGCTGTTATGTCTGCATTCAGCCATGCCAGCTTTAGCCATTAGCTAGAACATTCCATCTCTCCAGGGAGCCAGGAATGACTTGAGTGTGCAGTAACACCCCCCAACACACCCCTGCCTGGGCACTGAGGGAGAAACTTGGAGGCAGTACAGATCAGATTATCAGTGTCTGGTACTGTTCTTTGCTTTTAGCATATTCCCCAAAATACAGTAAATATTTACTTGGCCTGAATGCCCATCCACAGCATCTGTTGCCTCTGAACTATATCTGGATGTTTCTTGACAAAATCTTCATCGTAAGGGAGCATGAACTCCCAACCTTTGTTTATTCTTGCCACAGACATGTGCTCTAGGAAGTCTTTCACATCTTCTGGGCAAAGCTAAAAGAAAAAGAAAAAGCATAAGTAACATGGAAGGCAGTTTATACAGGGCAGCTGCAGCAATGAGCACTGTGCATGAAACAGGAGAGCTGGGCTGATTTGGTGTGTATGGAGCTCCATGGGCACACACCCAGCTAAGTCAGAGATACTCATCCTGCTCTGCAGCACCAACACTTTCACACACTGTCAAAAGCCAGGACTTCAGAGAGCAGTGGTGATTAATCACCCCAGAGTCAAATAGCTCATGGCATGTTTTGTGAAGAAAAGGGAGTTTCCAAATTGAGATGAAAAGGCTCTATGGGGAAGAGAAGCATATTCTACAATGTTAATCTTATGTTAATCAATGTTATTTTAGAGCTGCAGGCCAGACATGCTGCACCTACACATGGCCAGCTTTTATGAAGCACAGGTTCTTACAGTTCAAAAATAGATGGTGTGTGCAGAAACTGACTCGTGCTTTATCATTTTAGTGCATTTTAAAGAATTTGGGTTTTGTCCTTTTGACTTAATGTTTCTCATTTATTTGCTACTTTTAACAGAATGTTCAGGTGCCTGAGTTGCTTTAAAGTTTTTACTCAATATTGTAACTGGCAAATGCCAAGAGAAGAGTTGCTCTTATGACACCCAAAGCAGAGCAGCTACTCTGGGCTGTGTAAGCACCTTCAGTCAGCTCAGTTCAAACTGTGCCCAGCTTCCCACTGAAACACAAGAGAGGACATGAGGAACTCCAGTGGCTCAGCTACAAGGCCATCTTGGAGTTGTGAAACTTGTGGGAGCTGCTCAGAATGTTTTTTTCTAGAAGGAGTATTATCTATACCTGTTCCAAATGGAGAGCAAGGCAGGCACTGAGAGAGGAAAGGCTTCCAGCAGCATCCACTATCTACACCCACACAATGCCCAGTAGCATTTGGCCAACTTATCACCACCTTTGGATTTAGGAAGAAGAGGAATCCACTCACTTTTGTAACAGCTGCTACCTCCTTTCTCACAACCCAGCGGTCCTGTGTGAACTTCCACATCTAGGAAGGGAACAAAAGAGGAAAACCTAGTAACTGCATGTAGCAGTGGCATTACTGAAGCTGTAGCAATGACCCTGTTCAACGATGTTACCACAAAAACAGAACCTCCATTCCTTTCAAGAATGTAGAAGTAAGTGATTCTTCTAGCCAGCTAGAAGAAAAACATTTTCTGGCTCCTCCTGTCCTCAAACAGCCATGAACACAGGACCAAAAGCTTTGAGAGTCCATGGTATGCCTTGGCAAACCTATGACTACAAAAGCCATGAGGAATCTCTTGAACTCAAACTCCATTTAGTTTCAAAGCAAAAAAAAAACCAAAAAACAACAAACAACAAGAAACCCAACAAAACCACTGCAGTGATGCTGGGACCCCAGAAGCCACAGCTGAAGCTCAGCTTCTCACCCACCTCATCATGAGCCTAGAGACCCTCACATAGGGGCCTGTGCAGGCTGGTGACTGTTGCCCTTCAGCAGCACAGAGCCCCTACAAAGTGCCTGTTCCCTATTTCCACCCCACCACAGTCACTCACAGTTATGCCAAGATGTCCTGCTGCTCACACACTTGTTCCCAGGTAGGGGACAGCCAGGTGCTCTGCACAGCAGCTCCTGAGGTCCAAATTCTGAGAGGCAGCTGCTGAGGGCAGGCTGACAGGACCTGGGCAGAACACTGCCTGAACATGACCTTTCATTTCTTCCTGCCTCCATTTAAATAAGCTACAGCCTCTTTTAGTCTGTGTGCCTTAATAATGTTAAGAATCCAAAATCTCATTACTGACAATTTCTTCCTGCCCTACGACGTCATCCATGCCTCCTTCTCTCCCATTCAGCTTCTCTCTGCCCACAAACACACAAACCCAATCCACTCACTTTAGGAACAGAGCATTTCTGCTTTAAAGCACAAGAAGAACATAAATGTTTTCTGAACTCATTCATTCCTTTACACAAATATATCCAGGGAAATAAAGTTCACTTTTTAGGTTAGAACACATTTTCTCCACAAATGCAATACAGCATTACATACTGAGTCGTAAAACCAGACACTTCTCTTTGTCTGAAAGCCAGAAATATCAATCCTTTCTATTTTCTAACATTTTAACTTTTTCTTTCTAGTAGTATTAATTAGCAAATCGTTTGCCTTTAAGATCAACAGATCCATTTCCCATGGAAGGTATATTTGACATAATTCGTATGAAAATAATGTATCTTTTAATCCTAAATATTAAAACAGTATCCCTTACTTAACTGAGCATAATAATTCTGGTCCCTGAACTTTACACACGACGTGTCACCTAATCTGCTGTGTCCTAAACTCTTATGTTACTGGGTCACACCTGAATCCAGGTCTCCATATGGCAATGTCTTGGGCAGACATCAAGAGAAAAGGAAAGGTCAGCTTCAATCACCATCAGCTTGATCTTACAGTAGTACTTTAATACCCTTAAAGTCTCTTGCACAGCATTCTCCTGTTCAGAGCTAAACTTTATGAACAAACTCTGCAAAAACAGCCAGGTCTAACTGAAACAAATGAGAGCTGTGCACTCATAAGATTTGCTCTAGGGGCGGAAGCCATAAACTGATTATGAACTTAGGAACCACTTAGGAACTTAATTCTTTCCATGGTCAGTGAAAATAAACACAATGCAGAGGTTGCTCCTTTTTGCTGTGGTTACGTGTGTGTTTACAAGACCTGTATTCATTTCAACTTCCATGTGCAGCTACTGCTCACAAAAGGTGCCTGGGAACAAAGTCCTCTCACTGATTAGCAGCCCTAGGGAATAAAGTCCTTTTAAAGATCAACAGTGCATGCTCAGGGAGCACAAGGCCTACCCACACTGCCCTCCTGAGCCCTCAGTCCTGAGCCCATGGAAATAGAGCTGGAGAAACAAGCACTTCATTATCTAGTCCTGGCTGTTCTGCAAGCCCCACATTGTGAGGGCAATGTGATAGTGCTCAACAGCATGTGTTGGAAAGGGATGAATGCTGCTAATGACAGATGATCTGAACCTGCCAGCCAGACACAATGTGAGCCTACACCAACACTCCCAGGGCAGACTTGTAACAACACCTTCAGCATTAAAGCACAAACAACTTCCTTGGAGGAGACTCCTCACTGCAGTACAGCAGAAGAGTTTTGCAATGCTGTGGCCTCCCAGGCAAGCTTCACCTGTGTTTTCCTTTAAAAGCAACAAACACTTTTATACTTACAACAAAATCTCTCCCTCTACAAAGCACTTCTGCAGGAACTCCACTGTGAGGACTAGAAGTATCTTTTGGGTAGAGAACATCACTGTTAATTAAAAAGGAAGAGAAATTAGTTACTAGGTACTCCAGAAAAATAGCATTAATGAAGATTAACATAACAAACATGTTCTCCCTGTTCTGCAGTTAAATTATACCTTTATGCAAAGCATGGTTTTCATTAAAGGAATTAATATTGGTGTAATTACACTATTGCAATTACACTAGAGTGCAGAAAGGCTTAGACCAGCAAAGCACAGACCTGTGGCAAGGAGGTGTGTGCAACACAGCTACAAGCTCTGCTTTGTTCTTGCAAAGCCTACCCTCCCTTGGATCCATGTAAACAAGACCAGAATGATCCTAAGAAGTGCTTAGGCTAACTTGGTATGCAGCCTTGAAGGCAGCATTTAGCCAAAATGCTGATGTATGGGCAAGAGAGTTTTTTATTTCCTTCCCAGCAATCAAGGGTTTAACAGAACAATATTACAAAACGCCATACTCAGACCAACAGCCCCAAGACCAGCATTACTCTGTGTCCCTGTCTGCTTGCTCCAGGCTCTCCAAAACCCCACAGCAACTCAGGCTCATGATCTTGATCCTACCCAGAAGAAAGAAATGGCTCCCCACTCTGTTCAAAGCTCTGATGTGTGCTGCCCTGTGCCCAAACACCCCATCCACTACAGATCCAACATCATCCTCAGACTAGTAGCAAAGAATCAGCTATAACCTAAGAACAATCTGAATGCTAATATATACTGTCTTTTAACTTGCTCCCAGCTTTCTCCTGTAACAGCTGGAGGGACAGCAGGGTTGCTGTAAAAGCTGGTCACATTGCTGATACAGGCATGTACCACAATAGCTGAAACATCCTGCTGGCACACTTGGACTGGCAGCTGATGCCATTCATCTTAACACAGCTATTCCAGAGATTTTAAATCTCTGCATGCAGGGCTCCACCCAGGTTTAAAAAAAAAAAAAACAAACCATACTGCATTTTAGACTTCAATTCCCAATAGGGTGCTCTATCCTAACAGGAAGATGATACAGACTGCAATTCATGTGGTACACTTTGTACCTCCATGAGTTATTGAACAACGCCTTCTAGAGGGTAGTTTTCAGCTGACAAGAGCAGCCTCCACTGATGAACAGCAATGGGACTGCACAGAGATCCTTATAGAACTGAATTTTGCTAAGAAATACTATAGCTGATATTGGTTTAATCTTCTGTGTTTCTATTTGACACTAATCTCTGGAAGAATTCCGAACAGCTCTCTCACAAAAGAACGTGAGTGCAGACGTCAAAAACCTGTCATAACTCAGATGCAAACACAGATTACATCACTGCTCAGCCACAATCCCACACGGGACTGGCACTGAGGCATTATCCTTTCACAGCACTCCTTTGGATATGGAATAGCTGATTGCACTGAGACGCAGGCAACATGAAACCAACGGTTTGGAGAGCTGTGAGTTGGGAACGCGGGGGTTTTGGGCCGAGTGGTCCCCGAGCAGTGCCCGAACTGGTCCCCAAGCGGTGCCCGAGCGCTCCCGAGTGCCCGAAACGCTTCCGAAGGGCTCCCGAAGCGGTTCCCGAGAGCTCCCGAAGCGGTTCCCGAGAGCTCCCGAAGCGGCGCCCGAGCGCTCCCGAAGGCCGGCCGTACCTCTTCACCACCCAGTTTCCCTGCACCAGCAGCGCCACCTGCTGCACGCAGCGCAGCACGGCCGTGGGGTCGGTGCCCGAGCCCAGCAGACTCAGCAGGTTGGCGAACGGCATCACCTTCACTGCAAGGCAAACACAGCGTCAGACACCACTCACACACCCAGCAACGGGGATGGGGGGTGTGCACGGACAAAGATTTATCCTGGGGAAAGAAATAAAGCCTTAGTTTTACCCCCTATGTTGCAGGGGTATCATCTGTTCTGAGAGTACCCGCTGGTGTTGCAGCAGAATTGACTGGCTGATCACAAATCAATGTATTAATAAAATAATAATTAAAAAAACGCAAAGAATCAACCTGTGCCTTTGGCAATATCTGTAAACAGAGATACCTGATGAGGCAGGACACTCCTGAGGCAAAATCCTCAGGATTTGCTCTCATCAGAGAGTAATCCAGAAGAGAGAAAATAAAATTCTTACGTGACACCCATGAAGTGAGTATCACTAAAAATTTCCCAGAAAATACCAAAATGCAGGCTGTACATGCTCAGACCCCACATTCCATGAGATATTTGCTGAAATAAGTGTATACAGAAAGCTATAATCAAACTAGAAATTTTTCTAATATGAGTAAATTGATGGCAAGTGTATCAATAGTCAGATCAACTGCTCTTTTTTAGGGAAAGACTTGGGATTTAGATCCTTGAGAGAATCAGAGAACCAGACAGTCTGTCTGGTGGGGTGACAGAACTGGTAATACTGGGGAAGGCATCTTATCTGACGCAACTAGAAGTCACAAACTGAAGTGCAAATGTATTACAAAAGCTACAAACCGTTCTTCATCAGGATCTTGATCTGATCAGCAAGGGGTAAAGTTCTCAGCTGAGCCATAGACAGCACATTGCTTGGAGCCATTGGTTTGTCACTGCAGATAAACAAACAGATTTGCAGCCCATGAAAAAGAGAATCCAGCTAAAGTGAACTTTGAACATTATGGACAAACACTTACTTCTCTTCCTCTACACTTGGAGGCATCAGCATCATTAAATATTCACTAGAAGAAAAGGAAACATGTTATTTCAAATGCTTGTCTTGGGACTTGCCAGGTTTAAGTACAGTAATTTTGCACTCAGAGTAAACCTGCTTGTGTGAATCTACAAAACAAGCATCAGCCTGAAAAGAGCTCCCCCTTCCACTCCCATCTCCTTAGAACAAGTACAAGCTACTGACATTCATCTGCCCAAAGAGAGAGTACAAAGTAAATGTGGGTCAGAATCCCAGCTCTTCTGTACAGCAGAGGTGTCCAAAGAGAGGATCTGCACCAGGAAATGTATTAAACACAGCTGCTCTGACAGCCATCACTGGGGTCATACAAAACCCCACAAAGAATCAGACCAGCAACAAGCAAAACTTCTGTCCCACCCATGCAATTATCAGTGTCTGTGAGAAAGAATCAGATCCAAAAGACTCTCCAGAACACCTACCACTGATTTACTGATGCTAAATGTTAAGAAAAACACACCCACACCATTAACCAGAGCCAGACTGTGCCACTTCACTGTTACTTGGGCCATGGCTGTCTCAGATGACAGGGAAGCACTGACTGCATTATGGAAAGCTCTGTAGAGCTGCAGTCACCAAGAAACAGACACAAACACCTTTCAAGTAGTTTCAGTTGTCCCCACAAATCATAAAGGGCACTTTTATAAGATTTGCTAACAACAGAAGTTACTGGCTTCAGAGTATTAGTTTACATTAACCAGAGGAAGCTTTTGTTCTGATTTTCCTTCACAGTATTCACAGTCCAAACAATGTAGAGTTGTGATAACATACAAGAAACTACAACCCTGAGTAAAAACAAGAGGTTTTAATCTCAAGGGTAAAGGGAAACAAAGAAAGCAAGCTCAGAAAGAAGACAGCTAGTTTGTTTCTGCATTTTTTTAAACAATTCAACTTTTATCATGAATAGGATTTTCAAAGAGCAGATTTTTAAAGAATATACCTGCTTATTACTCTGAAAACAATCCCAACTAATTAATGCCATTTCTATAGGAAACCACCAAACTATTACCTGGGAGATTTAATTAATTCTGTGTTTTCAGCAAGGCCATGACCTTGACTAAATAAATACTGGCGCTCATGTTCAGAACGGCTATCCTGGAGATAGGGAAAAAAGAAAAGTCATTATCACATACTGAAAATGCCACAGAGCTGGATTTCTCATTCCAAACTATGACCACTCTGTCATCATTACATCACTCAAGTGTTCCACCTCCCTAACTGATGTTCTGCTTTCACTTCCTTGTATGATGCTCATGTGATGTGGGAATAGTTCCCTTGCTATGCTGTTGAAACCTCCTGACAGACATGCACAAATCATCCAAACAGGATTGCTCACACCTGACTGAATGGGTTTCCCAAGTCCAGTTTATAATCCAAGACCCAAGTGATTCTTTCACTCAGACCCTCCCTTTACATTTGTCCAGCTCTCAGTTCTGAAGTGTGGAGACCCCAAAGCATTATCCAGCAGAGGAGATGCAGAGCCCTGCAGGGTCTGTTCCAGCCTACAGACCTCCCCTTCCTCATTATGTTCTGATGATCCCTGATTCCCATGGGCCCGGATTTAAAACCAGTTGTGGACTTGGCTGAGCCTTCAGGAGGCAGCACATACCTACCTTCAAGCCATAGTAGTGTAGGTGAACCCAGTGCTCTTCTGCTTGTCTCTTCTGCAGGAACTCGTAGGACTGAACGCGTCGCTGTCGAGCTTGCTCCGTTTCAGGGCGGGAGAAACGGACCTAGAGGATTTGGGCATCATTCAATACAGCCCTAAAACCCTTGGAAAAAACCCATCTGCATTATTGATTTGGGGTATCAGTAACAAGCTAGGGGCCCTAGCTCCAATGATCATGCCTTGCTCTCAGTGCCATCTTTAAGCCTGTGCAACAAGGGCCAGTCCACCTGCCCCCCCCCACCCAAGCCCAAGGCCAGCAGGACTAGCTGAGGTTTGCTGTCCTTTCACTTCACTCTGAATTGCCAAGCTTTCTTGTGAACTGTTGCCTGAACCAGCATAAAAAGGAAAATGTGGACATACAGTAATTTGCTTAACATCATCTTCAGCTTCATCCTGGGATGAATCACCACCTGCCAGAAAACACAGAAATAAACACACCACTGCAGTAAAGAACCAAAGCCAGTCTGGGGGCCCATGCAGGAAGAAAGCACACTAAGAATTCCACATGCATGGGCTCAATCCCAGTCTGCCAAACCATGCCATGTATGACAGCACCACACTGCTCCTGTGACAGGACACCCTGCTGCCATGACCTTTCCAGTGGCAGTGGTGACAAAGTCCCCACCACTACCCTTGGTCACTACCCAGCATCTCCCATCCCTCTGCCAATAGCCCACATTGTGCCCATAAAAGCATTTAGGCAAAAAACCCCCAAAATCAGTGAACAATCTGGGAAATGGCCTACTGATGACTGTGTTGTTAGAATAGACACCTTCAAACAGAATGACTCTTGTCAGTCACATTATAGAGAGAACCTGTATCTCACCTCCCCTAAGAAAACACAGTTGAGGAGAATTTACCTTCAGTAGCAGCTTCTCTTTCTCGGTGTTTTGCATCAGCCTTGTCCAAGTAGGTAAAGCTTGGCCTCAGCTGAAGAATTCCATGTAGTGGAGTCAAGTGAAGTTCACCTGAAAAAGAGAATTAATGTTGGTTAAAATAGATTTTTTCACTGCACAAGAACACAACTTTTCATTATCTCCCTGTCTCTGTAAAGCCACAGCTTCAATTGGGTATAAATATTTAATATAGCAAAATGTAAAAAGGCATTGAAGTGAAAAATTCATCCAGTGCTCAGGATTTCAAGGGAATATGAAAGACCAAGACCTGTTTCTGTTATTATGCCTTTTGTGTTGAAACCAGATCTTGCAGAGAGTCACATTCTGGCACAGGCCTGACCCATAGTCCAGAAGACCCCCAGTAAAATAGTCATCACTGAAAACAATGTACATATTGTCACCCCAAATGACCACCAGACCAAAACTCTGCAATGGCCTGGGCAGTCAAGAGAAGGACAAAAAGTGCTGAACAGGAAAATGAGACAGACAAAATTAGATTAAGAAAGCAATACAAATAATGATAATTTGATGCTACAAGTGTAGCATCCTACAAGTGTATTATCTCAGGCCACCAGGAACTGTTAAGATTTTGGAGATATTTAGAAACCCAGGGTGTTCTTACATGATATTTACAATTTTGCTACACCTACTCAAGGACTCTTGAGACATTGATAAGGGAAGTTTTCCTTTCTTAAAAGGCCCATCAGTAAATTAAAACCTGGGCAAAAAAAAAAAAAAAAGATCAAATAGGTCTTATCTTAACACTGAAATGAGTATGTTTCACTGATCTGAGGGTTAAGCAGAAGAAACTTACCTTTTTTATAAACAGCAGCTGCATAGCGGGAAACATTACTGGCAGCTTGGGAAGAGCAGAAAGTTTGCTTGTCCATCAGCTTCCTGCAGACAGAGGAGGGCAGTGAGATGGCATTCCTCAGGCAATGTGGCATGCAGGTGCCAAAAGTCTGAAAGTACCAATTCTCAAAATGGACTCTCAACAACTGCACCAGACAAATACCCATCACTTCTGCCTGCAAATCTGAATTCATGCTGCACCCCAGAACACGCAGGTTACTCTCAAGAATACTTGCTACAGAACAGTGTCCAAAGCAGCCTCTGTAACTGCACAGCCACTGCTGGACACACAGGTATCTGTGCTCCCCCCAAAATGAAAGGAGGGCAAAGAGGACACCCACGAGGAATAGGTGCTGGTTTCATCTGTGCATGTGCCATCCACGTTGAGAGCAATCTGCTCCCCCTTGCTGCGACAATAGTTCGGGTTCAAAGTGTCAATGGCCATCTCGAGTTCAACCTGAAGAGTATCAGGGAAAGACAGCTAATTACATTCATTACCATGGAACAGCCCCAGACACATCAATTAAAACCCAGCCCCACCCTTTCAAACATTTCCACAGGTTTACAGCAAATTTAAGTACACAAGCAGCACCATTCAGATCCATAGGGCAAATCTCACACAGAGTTGAACAGCACATAGAGGGTTTGGTACAGTGAGGTCATTTAAACAAGCTGGAGATACATAAACTCCCATGGACATGAATGGGATCAGAAAAAGCAGAGTTCTTTAGGCAGCCCAGAAATTCACATTCACTTTGCTGGACTCCTTCCATGACACTATCAGTCTAATTTACTCATCAGTACAAATCAGGTGCACAAGCAACCTCCTTCAAGCCTCTCCATCACCCAGGAGCCACTCAGAACCTCTCCCAAGATGGATTTCCTTCTAGTTTGGCCACTAAGAACACAAAGTAACTCAGTCCTCTTCAGAAGCCTCCATTCTGCTAATTTGAGACTACAGCACTTAGCATTGACTTCAGTTACTCCTGACTTTCACTTGTCAGAGCACTGTAACGAACTCCAAATCTTTAGATATAAGAAGAACTATTCCCCCCCACTTCAACTTTAAATTTCAGACAAATGTCCAAAAATAAGCATTCTTCTGCATAATATTTCTATTTACATACTATGACAATACAGCACATATTCTTCTTCAGGGTGTCAAAGCCTTTATAAATTTGTGTTTCACAGCTATCATCTTATTTTTTCTTTCCCTTTATGTTATTCATAAACTGAACTAGTTTCAAGTCCCTGGATGAGACAGCATATTTACAAAGGTTTGCACAGGGTTTACACTGCAAATGTTTGCTGAATTTAATAAAAGACTTCATGAACAAAACATGCATCCTAACTCCAAAGTTCACTGAAGCACTCCCCTTAACCATTTCCCAGAACCAAATTCTAGTAACACAGACATCTACTGCTGCAGTTTTTAAATAAGACATTGTAAAATAATAGCCAGAGTACTGGGATACATTTGCAAGCAAGTGCAGTGACTCTGGCTTTGGCTATACTTTACCTGTAGTGATTTCAAAAGGACTCCTGATGATTCACTGCCAGGCAAGATAGAAATCAAGACTTGCACTGACACTGAAAGAGAGGTTCAATCCTTCTTCAGCCCTTCTCTGAATACTGTAAAGACCCTTTCATTCAAGCTCTTTTCACACAAGCATCCACAGACCAAATTAGCATTAGTAACTACATTTCCCTGAGTGATTCTGTTTTCTATTAAAATAGTGGCTTTCCCACCATGATTTATAAACTACTTTTATTCTACACTCTACCTTAGAGACAAAATAAAAGACTCTTCATACCTTCAAGTACATACACCTGGTCCTGCAAGTAGCTGCATGGTTAGAACAGCTCAACAGCACAATGTGCTTTTCTAAAGTACATTCTGCACATCATAAACAAACTTTTACAGACTGATCCCAAATGATGACCAACCTTTTGCTGCTTTGGTTTTATCTTCGCTGATAAATGTGTAACATCATCGTAGGTCATGGAAGCTGGGCGAATGGGATACTGGAAAACAGATCATTTCATACACCCCTCTTCTTTTAAAGATCAAAGAATTTCACAGAAAGTAACTCAACTTCCCCTCACATGCAGATCCACTTGTCAGATCTCAGAGACAAGATACCAAGAAAAGACATTGACTGATTTGTGAGTCATCAGGGAATTAGGGAGCATGACCTAGAAAGTTTGTTGTTTTCCTTCCAGCCCTCTGCTTTTGTAACTTCACAACCCTCTTCCCGCCCCTCACACACCACAATAGCCTGTAGCACAGGAAAACAGTCCCACGTATTTGTTCAGCAGAAAAATAAAACCTTATCCCTCACCATTAACTCTCTGTAGAGTTATTAGCAGAAAATTGTCTGTGAGTTTATACAAGCAAATGTTAGATTAGAAAGTACACGTTGCCACAAGGCCACATGTTGCTGACCAGGAGAGCAGACCCAGTTTGGCCACATGGGTGTCTCTCCTGAGCCCTCTGAGAGGATAGTGTGGTATCCCAGTGAAATCTCCCAGCCACAGCAGCATCCTGCTAAAGCTGCCAGGTCTCCAGCACACCCACTGGCCCCATCACCAACCTGCCTCATTCCTGCCTCCAAACTGAGACACAAACAGGTTCTCTGCACCCAAGATCTTGGCAGACTGAAGCATTAAGTTACTGCATGAAAGTTAACTGAAATACCTGAAATAGATAGAGCTTCTCCAGTAGACTTCTGGCCAGGAACACATCAATCTAAAAAGCAAAACAAATAACTTTCATTAGATGCCAACTGTAATAACAGTATAACCCTTAGAGCTCAAATACTAACAACAGTAGCATTTCATTATGAACTCTAATATAGAACAGATTTGTGACTCTCCTGTCAAAAGTTCCCTCTCTGCTGACTTTGACATGAAATTCTGTAGCTGGTCTTTTTAAAAAACCAAACTTTAAAATCCCATTTTAAGAGGCAGCAGACATTGGCTCTAGCTGTGTTTTTCTTCTCTAAGGAAACTTGGCATACAAATGTGAAAGAAGAATTTTTTTCCTCCAAGGATCTAAAGCAAATCTGTTTTCACAATTTTAGAAAGATGAGGAAGTTCTCAGTTTGGCAGCATAACTGAAAGGTAAGTTTGTTACTGGTAGTTTGGCATAAAAATCTTTCTAAATTAGACAAGAGACACCCACACCCTCAAGCTGATTCAATACTTGCATTTGGCCATCAGAACTGAAAATGCATAGATGTTCCATGAATAAGACATATGGAAGCTGCCATTTCAGATACACTCCTGACAATTGCCACTCCTTTTCTCATGGCTTTTCATCTTCTATGGATTTGCCCTTCCTTGTGCTTCTGGTGTGTAAACTCAGATATCAAGTGACAAGACACTGTGGCTACTTCTTGGGACACAGCAGTCCTTTAAAGAAGTCCAGACTCAGAGCACAACTTACTTCAGCAGAAGGCATGAACACTGTAGATTCAGGTTTAACAGATATTAACTCATCAAAGTCATTCCAATTCTTTCAGCTCCCAGAGACAGGCAATGAAGTTCACTGGAAGCACACAATTCTAGAAGCAAACTCCCCACCTTCTCTTCTGCCATGGACAAATTACAAAGGGTGAAAAAACTGAGCTGCATCTGCCAACACGGACAAGACTACTCTGACAAAACAGATCCCATGAGCCACATACTTGGCCCACACAACATAATTCTTTGTACAGTGCCAGCCATTAACCAATAAGACAACTGCTGATGACACATTGTCTCAGCAATGTAGGAACACTGGGAATTGTAGTAATAAAAATAATAAAAAATTCTTATGTATTATCACTGCTGCCAAAATGCACTTTTACCTCTTGTATAATTGGATCATCTTCTTCATTTGCCATGCTAGGATAAAACAAAGCTTTTTCTTGGCTTATTCCTTGGCACAACCTGAAAGGAAACAGGAATGTCATATGAATAATTTCATCTGTGTCACATACCACATGCAGCCTAGAGTATTGTTCAAGTTAACTTGGTTCCTTTCAGTGATAATCTGTTTAGCCTGTATTTTGAAGGAATGTATGTGCTTGCACGAACAGGTCCTTGAAACTCAACAATCTTGACAAAATTACAGAGACAAGCAAAGGTCTCAAAAATAGGTAAACTGCTACAACTTTTGTGGAAGTTGCAGTTGTTAAAAAAGCACTGAACCAGTGCCATAGGGAGGGAAAGACAGCCTTCTGCACTTGCATAAAGTGTATCTTTTTCACACTGTGTAACAGTAACACACAGGCAGAAGGCGTTTTCCAGCCACAACTGGCCCTGCAGGGTCACATCTCGGATATTCCAGTCTGGGAATACCCTGATTTTTATTTCATCTCCCTGACAAGCTGCAGCCTTGTCTCCTGACCTGCCACTCTCCAGACTGAACTACTAAATGAGAGCTCCTTAACACACTGCTCTGCATTTCCTGGAGCCCTCCAAAACCAGCAGAACAGCAGATTTTTCTTCATAACTATACCAACTCCAATGAAAATAAGACTCTGATATTAACTGAGGACTGGATACTCTGGAACAAAAGTTCATTATGTTCAATCCAGTGCTGGAGTCAGTGTCGTGCCTGGTTCAGACAACTGAATAAAAAATGATCTCTCAGCTAAAGCAACAATAGTTTTTCCCTGCCGAAATCAAACAAAAGGATTTACAAATTATGTGGGATGCCACTGCAACAATGTTAAGACACTGTTAATCAACCAACACTGGTCAAGATAGGCATACAAAAAAATAAAAAGACCTCTCACGAACTGACCAAGGAAAGTTTTAGCAACAAAGATGATTAGGCAAAGAAACAAGACTGTGTTCAGCAACTCTCCCCCACTGTCCTTGAGGACAGCTTGCTTCTTTCCTGCACCTCCTATGGAGGAAGAGAAAGAGAAACAAGCAGCATCCAGGATCAGCTGGGAACGGAGCAGTTGGGAAAGAAGGAACACATCATCCATGTTACATCTAGAACAATGTCATTTTTTTCAAATACTCAAGCCACCACACAATTTAGGCAGCTCAGTATATTTCAGCTGACATACAGGTTTCTCAAATATCACACTAATGTACACAGAGTTATCTAAGAAACCCTTCAGAGAGGCTAGACATTCTGGATACAAGTGTTATTAACATCCATTCAGGCTTACAGTGTTTTTGTCATTCCACCTAAAAATATAATTCCATATTTTTCACTTACAGACTCTCTGCTACCGAAAATGTGCCCCTCCCAGTACTGAGGTGGCATTTTCCATTTCCATCCCAGGGTCTTTGTACCATACATACATATTTGAAAAATTATGACTTAGTATTTCAGATTCCTATCTGAAATAATTTTGTAGAAATGCAAAACACCTTCACAGCAAGAAGCCAGTACCTTAACCACAGACTGAGCTGTGACCAAAACCCTGAGTATGTGATATCTGACTGATATCAGTGTTTTCTGTGATCAGGCACCCAAATCCTCCCAGAAATACACACTAATATGTTTTAAAGAAATGAGATTTCTCAGTTCCATTTCTGCTTTCCCTGCTCACGTCCCTGGGTGGCCCAACACCTGACAGCTCTGTTTAAAGGAACAAGTGCAGTTTGCATTCAGCACAGAGCTGATGGTGGGAGGATGCCCAAGCTCTGTGAGGACATGTGGTAACACCCAAAAGGTGGAACACTTGGGTCCAAACCCTCCTTCCTCACACCCCTGAGAGAACCAGGAACCACCCTTCCCTTCCTAACAGCCTGCATGCCAAGTATCTGCTAGGCTTATTCTCTCCCTTCTGAGAAAGTTATTTCACTTTTGAGAAGAGAAATTAAGATTCCCTGGGCTAAGAAAGGACAGAGAAATTTAGCCTGAAGGACCTGGTCTCTGGTCCCTCACTGAACACTGCTTAAAATCTCTTTGTGACTCCACCTGTCACTACTCAGGGAAATGCTGTATTACAGAAACTACATTTTTTTCTTAGCCCTGTAAAGACAAAGCATGACTATAGATCCTTTTACTGGAAAGGGAGACTGGCACATCTATAAATAGGAAGCAGTGTGTCCCAGCACAACTTATAATACTCATGCAACTGGAAGAAATCCTCTGAATCAGAATGAAGGCATGCAAACACAATCCTATGTCTGATATATATATATACATAGAGTGGTGGTTATTTCCCCATTACTCATATACATATATTTATGATACCACAAGAGAATGGAATCCTACATTAAGAGAGAGCAAACATGGTCAGCAGGTTCAAACTTCTTTTGGTAGAAGCATTTTCTTTTATGAGGGACTTTCCTTTAAGGTGCAAATCAAAGTATAATGTGAGTTACTAACCCACAGGAGGGCAAGAGATATAAATCTTCTTATTTCTCCTGCAATGACCAATGCAAGGACCAATCCATGAAACTGCTCATTAGCTGACCATAACACCATGGATGTAGAACCAATGAAGAAAAATGTTGTGTTAAAAAACTGTAAAAATCAGTGATGAGGCAACTGAATCCTGCATCTCACTCTGAGCTTAGAAGGGCATTTGAGTATTAGAGATTTAATTTTATTTTACTACCAAAGATTTCAGTGTAACTGTAAGAAGGTAAATTGCAAACCCACACATCATTTGACACACAGACTTTTAGTCAGGCCTGCAAGAATTGCTCCAGTATTTCATTTTTACCTAAATTCATCAGTAATAATGGACCCTCAAAGTGCTAACACTGAAATGTGAAATATTCTTCATATAATCAAGCACTGCCAAGAAAAGGCCAAGAATTCCTGCTGGATCAGTGCCTGAGAGTATAAATGCTGAAACGCACTGTGGGAAAAGTGCCATCTTCCTGAATCACTACCACAACTAACTCTGGCACCCGGGCTCTGAGCAACCCTCCTGCTCAGGGCGACCCAGGGCACACAGCAGAATGGAAGCTGCAAAAAGAAGCTGAAGCACCTTCCATACATTTATGATAACTATAATTTTGACCCAATTACTTGCTTCATTTCCTCCTTTCCCGCAAGCAGCTTTGCACAGTCATCTTCTGGCAGCGAACCCAAGAGGGCTCCTCTGCACCAGGACCTCTCTCTGGAGCTGATGTCACCGAAGCAAACCTTTGGGGTTTAACAGATTATGCATCAAGCATAAACCTTTCTCTCCCACCTCACACGTGTGCAGCGCGGGCCGTGCCAGGGGTCACTGCCCAGCTCCGGGACACTCCCGGGGTCACTGCCCAGCTCCGGGACCCTCCCGGGGTCACTGCCCCGCTCCGGGGTCACTGCCGCCGCCCCGGGACACTCCCGGGGTCACTGCCCAGCTCCGGGACACTCCCGGGGTCACTGCCCAGCTCCGGGGTCACTGCCCCGCCCCGGGACCCTCCCGGGGCAGGTCGCGGTGCCCGTGCCCTGCTCCCCGCTCCCCGCCGGACGCGGCCCCGCACTCCTGGGGCCCGCCCTGTCCTGGCACAGCAGCCTGGCAGCGCAGGGCTGCGGGCAAAGGGGGCCCGGCGCAGCGGCCACAGCGAGCCGCCCAACGCGCCCTGATGGCGGGGACGAAGCGAATCCCCCCGGGCGGCACGGCTGGGCTGGGCTGGGCTGGGCTGAGCCCTGCGGAGCCGGTGCTGGCCAGGGACAGCCGCTGCACGTCGGGGCGGGTGCGCTGAGTCCTTCCCGGGCTGAAGGCGCAGGGCTGCGGGCCCCGGTACTGACCGGCGAGGCGGCCGCTCTCAGTCCCGGTTGGACCGGCCGGAGCCGCCGCTCCCAGCCCCACAGGACCGGCCGGAGCCGCCGCTCTCAGCCCCAGAGGACCGGCCGGCACACCCCGGTGCTTTGCGGGACCCCGTTCACCCCTCCAAGCGCCTCGGTTGGTGCCGGGTCCTGTCAGGGCGCTGCGGCCCCGCTGCCCCCGCGGTGCCGAGTCCACGCAGTCTCGGCTCCTCCGTTCTCCCCACACAGGCACAGCCCATCCCAGCCCAGGCCGCGCTCCTCCCCCGCCACCGCCCGCAAAGCCCTGGGCGCCGGGGTGACCCCGGGAGGCGCAAAAGCAGCGCGGCCCCGCGTACCTGAGTGCGGGCCGGGCGGGCGGCGGCGGCGGCGCCGCTCCCCCGCTCCGCTCCCCGCGTCGGTGGGGCAGCGGTCAGGCAGCCGCCATGTTGGTGGCCCCCGGGCCGGCACGTGGGGACGCGGCGCCTCCTCCTACCCACAATGCTCTCCCGGCCGCCGCCGCCGCCGCCGCCAGGGGGCGATGGCGCCGGCCCGCGGCTCAAAAAATACACTGCTGGCAGCGGTGGGATTCGAACCCACGCCCCCGAAGAGACTGGAGCCTTAATCCAGCGCCTTAGACCGCTCGGCCACGCTACCACGGCGATAACGCTGTCTTTCGGCAAGACTTTTACTCCAGACCAGCTTTTTCCCTTCTTTCCCAAACCCCTCTATCCCCAGCAACCGCTCTGCCCACACACCCCTTCAACCGAAAAATACAACGCGAGGGATCCTTTTCAGCCCGTTTCCAAGCAGCGGCACTTGCAGCGGCGCGGTGCACCCAGGGACGGACGGACAGACGGACGGACAGACGGACGGGCGGGCGGGAGCAGCTGTGCCCGGGCTCCCCGCGCCGCGCCCGCTGCCACGTGGATGCCACGGAGCAGCGCGGCCGCCTGCGCGCTACGTGCGGCATCGCCCGGGCGCCTCCTCTGAAAGCCTAAAAACAGCTCTAAAATTCTAATTTTCCCTTGCAAAGCCACTGCTCACTGAATTTACAAAGTCAAAAGTCAGCAGTTTATGGCTGGGGCGCTGTTCTTTTGCCTATAGCACAAGCAGTACTCAGTACATTTGTGCAAACCGGTTTGTGCTCTCAGCTGCTGGTTCTCCATGAATGTGCCCCTGGGAGTCTCTGGCCACATTTTGCCTAAAAGTCTGGTGAGTTTTCTTAAATAAGTAATGTTATTTTTACCACTTAATTACAACTGAAAGGTTGTATTTTGAGAAAAAAATTCAGCTTCTCTAGGGTAAGGCCACAAAGCCTTAATGCAGCTTAATTCTGTCCTTGTGGCTGTTAATTTAAATAGGATAGAGAAAATAAACCTGCTGGAGCCCTGCTGACTGCATCATTCAATCCTTTTCCTGGCACGTCCCCCAGCCTGTCCCTGCAGCACACGGCAGTGCCAGCTCTCTTTCCAGGGAGCTGCTGAACATGCAATCAAGGAATAGTTTGGTTGGGGTTGGAAGGGTCTAAAAAAGGTTGGATAGTCCAACCCTCTGCATTGAGCAGGGACATCTTCAAGCAGATCAGGTAGCTCAGATCCCCGTCCAACCTGGCCGTGAATGTTTGTAGGGATAAGGCATGCACCACCTCTCAGGGTGTGCCAGTGTTTCAGCACTCTCATTGTGAGGGGCTGCAGCATTGCAGTCTTGCTAAAAATTCCATTCACTGCCTACAAGTGCTGAGGAATAACAGCACACACATGTAAATATGAATAAACTCCTCTAGTGCTGCTGCAGTTTCACACCCTCAGTTCAGTGCCTTTTCAGGATGTAGGGTTTTTTAAGAACAGAGGGAGCTGACTGCAGAGCAGCAGAAGTTCAGGAGGGAGAGAAGGTAGGCAGATCTGAATTGGCTTCACACATCAAATCACCTGTAACCTGCTCAGGCAGAAAAGTTTAGGCAGAGTCAGTTTTAGCAGTCTCCAAGCGTGTGTGTGTGTGTGTGTGTGCGTGTGTGTGTGTGCAGGAGGCTGCATGGAACACTCATTACAAACTGTTCTTACTGTGTGGGCTGCTCAGTCCCACAGGTTCTTTTCCCCAGGCACCACAAGGTACCAACAGGCTCCTGAAAAGTGCTTTTCTGCCCTGTCACAGCTGAGCTCAGCCTCTGTCCCTGAAATGTTTCTGTGCCTGGCCACAGAGACATTTCTCCTGAGCACCAAAGGAAGCCTGTGTACCCAAGATTAATCACATCAGCCACGTGTGACATAGATGGGGGGTAAGAGCACAGGCAGCACTGCCCTGCATCCATCCTGAGAGGTTAAGATGAAATTCTGCCTGTCCAAATTCAGATGAAAGTTCTGATTTGATCCATTGTAACTACACCTGGCTCTGTCAGCACTCATTCTACTCTGAGTGAAATTTTATCTGTGGGGAAGAGTGAGATTCAAATTAGTACCACAGACCAGTAACTCAGAAACAGGCAATATACTTATTTACACTTTATAAGCTGTAAGAGTTTGCTGTCTCCATGGTTTCTGAAGAATGCTATTCTTATTTTGTTACACTTGCCAAACACTCCATCTCTATGACAGCAGCTATATCTAAAAACTACACAGGCCATAAAGCTAGAGCCATGCCAAATTTCACCATTTTTCATCTTAGTGATTCTTCAGTGGAGAGGCCCAGATGGTGCTTTTTTGTTAGGAAATGTTGCTATTTCACAGTGCCTTTACTAGAGGCACTATTTAAACTATACAGGTATAAGAAGTTCCACCTGTCTAAATAAAGCAATAAAAAAAGCAACAAGAGCTCCCTTTTTAACAGCTTGAAAGGACCTGTATCAGATTATTCTGGAACAGAAAGGGAAATAAATCACAGCAAGATGACAGTGTATCATTAAATGCTGTATCCCACCTCAAATCACAGAGCCCAGGAAGTTCCAGCCCATTCTCAGGACTAAACAAAAGCTAAAGGCATAGGGAAGCCTCTGTAGCACCCTGCAAATGAGCCCTCCTGCCCTTTTATTTTATCCTTTATTGGTTACAGACACTACATGTGTAATCAAATGCAAATCAGAGAGCACATCAGCCATTTTGTTTTCTGGAGGAAAACAGATTTTGTTGCTCCACATCTAATAATCTCCTCCTGGTTAGTTACTTCTGACTGTTGAAAGGGAATAAAATCAGGAATGGAATAATACAAACAACAGAGGATTTCTGGAAGCTTGAAATAGTAGGATTGAATTTTGGCAATTTATAAAGGAAAAAAACAACAAAAAAAGCAAACACCCACAAGCAATGAGTATAACTCTACTGAGAAATGTGACAAAAAGAACAATTTTATTGACTAGCCAGAATGAACCCAGACAAAGTGAATGAAAGGACTAAGTTATGCAGGCAAACAGTATTTGCTTGTCTGACATATAAACAAAGGCTTCCATCTCAATGTCCTTACCCAAGCAATATTCCCACTGACTTCTGGAAACACTGAACCCAGGTAAGTTCTAGCAGGCTGAACCTCAGATTTATTTTCACATTTTTTAAAAATACAGATTTTTATTTATTCATTGTGAATAGATTAAAAATACAGCATAAAGCAATATCATTGCAAAAGTCTTTAAAATATACAGTTTTTCCCCTAAAAAGAATGTCACAGAATAAGCTGCAAATATTTCTGTAAACAATTTCCATTTTCATATTATTGACAGTCCCATTTATTGAATGGCCAAATCATCTGATACATCTTAGGACACAAGGTGGACTTCATCACCAAAAAGTAGTATTTGCAAACAAAGCATTAATAATCATAATAATTTTTGCACTGAGTTGTGTGCACATTTACATACCAGATCTACAAAGAGCTGACAGCAACTATGGAATTTAGCAAATTAAACTACACCAAAAAGTGTCAATAATTACACTCTACATCCTTTGCATGCACATTTTGGACAGGCACTTTCCATCTCCTCCCTATAATGGGTAGTGGTGTTGTCACACATGCTTCCTTCTTAAGGAAAATCTCAAAAGATTTGGCATCAACACCTTATGAAGCAAACAAATCCTTTTGTCTCATTTTGCTATAGTCCCTACACTGTATAGGTTCTGCACAAAACAGACTATTCAACTGTCTTTGGAGATGAGTGGCTCCACCTTTCATTGACAGCTGATACTTTAATGCTATGAACTGAAATAGCAAAAAAGGCCACATCCCAGAGAGGCTTTAGGCATCTAAAGCAGAACTTTGGATAGGCACTGAAAACATTCATCTGAATTGCAGTCCTCTGGTTCTACTTCAGCATGTTAGGTACAAAAAATATTAGGTCCAAAAATCTGGTCATTTTAGTACCTCACTACCTAAGACCAGCTGAGCTTGAGAAATGAGACATTCCTCCATTAATGGGTGAAGAGCTTCAGCCTCACTCTCAAAACAAAACAAAAAAAGAAAAAGGCCATGGGCACTACAATCTACAGCAAAAAGATGTTGCCATGTGTTGCAAGGCTGCTCACAGCTACAACTGCCTGGTGGTTCCAGCACCAGCCAGAAACACAACATCCAAGGGTAACTTTCCCTTCCCTCCTAGAAAAGATTCAAATCCTCCCTTAACCACCAGGAGTTCACCTCTTTCAGACAGTGGCAGTTGTTACTGACATCACCCTTGGATACTGTCTAAACAGCAATTCAAGATCCACTTGCCAAAAAAGAAGAGAAAATGGGAGCACAGTTTGATTCCGGTGGCAGGCACTTGGAAAGGAAGAACTGATTTCTGTTCCCTGAACAGCTTCTGCATTTTACAAGAAGTTAATATTCCTTGGCTATGCATGCAAGAAACCCTAATCAATCCTGTACCATCTCTTAGCTTGGCTTTACACCTGCTTTTAAGAGCTTGGCTGAAGTGGTGAGCATTACAGCACTTCACAGGGGCTGTCCCTTGGGCACATCAATTTACACCTCAGGAGACTGCAAGGCCAAGGAGGCTGAAGCTTCCAGCTTAAATCTCCTGCAAAATGTTAACCACAGCCAAGGAATAGGAACAGCTGCTGTACTATCCATACAGATGGCACAGCAGCTTTGGAGTAAAAGACTGGATTGAAGAAACTTATCTCTATGCAATGATGATTCAACCACCACCAGGTATTTGTCCTCCCCTCACTGGTTAGGATTAGGCAAAGAGGACACAAATTCAAGTGTTTTGGGATAATACTGTTTTTCCTTTCTAATCAGAAACTCCCCTCTAAATGGCATTTGCAGGTAAAATATCATTTTAAAATAGACTTAAACAATATAAATTGTTTTCTGTACATAGAAATAGGTGAATCAACATCTCCTAACCTCTTCAACATCCATCTGGAAATAGTGGAAAATGTGGTCTCATTTTAAGTGAGATAATCTAGTTTCACTGAGATTTGAGATGCCACTGTAAAACTAACTTTAAATTACCATATATTACAAATCTTGCTGCTTTATGTCCTTGGAAAAATATAAGATCAGTAGAATTTTATACAACTAAACTTTTATATGATGCAAAATGTGAAAATGAGAGAGGTACATAAATGCCTCACCTTATCAGGAACATGAATGATTTTCTAATGGTATAATATGCAATGGTGGTAATGAATAAAACATTCCAGCCTGAATATCCTCACTGCCAATCTGAATCATCTTCCCTATCCCTCCTCAAACAAAGGATTCCATCTGAAATTCATTTGAGAATAAGTGTCCAACAATGTCAGCAAAATAGAATGAGACTACTTATTAACATCAGTAGTGTGTCCACATAAACTGGAAATTTATGTTCATGTGCAAATTTGGTGAGATACACCAAAAATAATGAAGAAATGCTGAGAATTTAGGAAAAAGTTTTTCTGTATGTAGGGAGGAGAAGAAAAATGTAAACATACTGATCATTTGCTGTGTAAAAAACAGGATATGTAAAGCCTAAATAATAAGGCCACATTTGCTCTTGTCAAAAAAACTAGGCCCCTCAGTTCTAACAGTAAAAAAAGTACAAAAGATCCAAGTATGTGTGTATTACAGCTTTAAAACACAAACAGAAGTATGCTATAGCATATTGCACATACTACTTACATTTAGATTTCTACCCTCAAAAAAAATTATAAAACTAAAATACAGAACTAAAAACCAACCTGGTAACATCACATAAAAATACATCTTTGTAGCTGCAAATGCAGCAAGTGTATAAAAAAATTTATATACAAGAACTGCTTAATTTCAGTGTCATTCTTCCATCATTGCCCAAGCCTCTTCTGCTTTTTGGTAGTACTGATTTGCCAGTCTGCCCTTCATGGCCTCCATGGCTGCTTCTGCTGCTTCTGTGTAAAGCTCACCTGGAGAGGAAACAACATCAGTTATGTTGACAGAGTAAAGAAAGAACATGGCTTAAGCCTGAAGCAAATAAAGGAGAAAGGGAGAAATTGAGGTCAAGCTGCAGGGCTGGATGTATGGGTGTGTTTTAACAGTGCCAGAGTTGCACCAGATGGGACTATGCCTCTGCTCTTTGAGTTGAAAGTTATATAACTGGGTGCTGATGGCTCCCCAATGCATTTGGAAGGACTGGGAACAGGACCAGCCTGTAGGAGCCCCCCAAAACACATCCAGCATGTAGGTTACACAGCAACTAAGAGAATGTTGTATAGGGCCTGGGAGTCATGGGTGTAACTCAAACTACAAGCAGCAACCTGCAGCTCAGGGGAGTGACCCAGAAGAGCAACCTCAGAAGGAGTGAAGGTTGCCTGGCAGTGACTCAGTGTGCCACAGATTGCACCTGGCACCACCCACTACCCTGTCCCTGCCAAGATCTCTTTCACTGTTACCAGCCTTGTTACACCCAGCATCATTAAATCTGAAGGTACTGACCCTCTCTATGTTTTGCAACTGCTGAAGCAAGAAATTTATTTTTGGGGTATGTGCTGGGGGAGAAGGGAAGAAAAAGTAAGATTACAGGTAACAGAAACAAAATGAGGCCTCACCTGATCTCTGTGGATCCTTGTCCAGGTTGAACCCTCCCATCATTAACATCTCTGCTTCCCTGGCCAGGAGCAGGTACCGGGGCTCATCCTGAGTGCCATCATATTCACCTCCCTCATCATAGTCGGTCATATTCAGTGCAGCGTTGTACCAGTGCAGTGCCTCCTTCCAATCCTGGGATCTGAAGGCAAAAATAATCTTTGAAGGTGGTTCCCTTAGGAAACAAATGTACTTTGCTTTGGAGATTCAGCATCCAGTTCTGTACTGGCTTCTCAGAGCCTTGATGCTCTCCAAAAAAGCAAATGTTCTCATGGAGACTCACTAACTGCACTGCAGCATTAGTTCACTACAGCAAAATGAGGCTGGGGTCACTTTATGCAGGACTTACAGGAGAAAGTATCAGACTGAAGTGTTTTGCTGAACTCCAGAGCCTGAGCTTCATTACCAGTTGTATGGTTTTGGTGTGGCATTTATATTTGTGAGAGCAACCAATTTAGAAAAAAACCCTGAAGCTGTAGAGTCTTCTTTCATAAATACTTTAAAATCAGTTATTTTGCACGCTGAGAATGCTTAGTGAACTTCAACTAAAAGTTTAATGTTATTTCACAGTGGGAAATTTAAAGAGTATCATTCTTGTGCAAAACAGAAAACTCACGTAAATAAAAAAGACATGCTAAAATGCAAAAGCAGAAAAATCATTGTCCCAGCCTTGCCTCACTGAAGTAGCACCAAGTTAACTCACTCAGCCATGCACAGTACCTGTCTGCACCAAGATTTACACCTGTATCATATGCTCTTGCTACCAGAATCATGGAAGGCCGGTCTCCAGCTTCTGCTGCTCTCAGCAAGTAATTAAATCCTTTATTTCTGTTCTCCTTTGTATCCTAGTAAAGGAAACAAAACCTTTAAAATGCATGTTTCTAAAACCATCCCTTCATCCCTCTTCCATTAAATGAAGTTTCTCAAAGTCAGCAAGTATTTAGTATATCTGAGAAATTGGCAAACCTATAAGAAACAAAACAGCTGATCAGTAAAGGTGGCTTCAAAAGCTTCCCAAAGGCATGCAGTAATTTTCTGGCAAAACCAGAAAGAGGCAGCTTTTTTTGCTGTTTTGTCCAAACCCTTAATTACAAAGTAATCTATTTTCTCTGAAGAGGCTACTACAGTTTTTGTTTCATCACCATTTCCTGCCGTTCTTGTTATTTTTACAATGGCCCACAATTGTGCTTTTGGGCATTTTCCATACCTCGAGGGTGACCTCAGAAAGGATGTGATGTGGCAGCTGAGAGCACATGAGGCCCAGGGCAACGATGGCTTCCAGCTCCCCACAGTCTGCAGCCTGCTCCAGGTGGAACAGGGCTGATTCCTGATCCCATTCCGTGTCCTTCTCACAGAAACGCCCGGCTTCGTGATAGCGAACCATGGCCAGGTGAACCTGGGCACAATTGCACAGGAGACACAGCATGATGGAGGGATCTGATCCTTCAAAACCCTTCTGGCTCATATTTTACCAGGTCCTCTGACTACTGGAGTAAGAGGAGGCTCAGGGGAAACTTTAGCACTCTCTCCAATCGTCTGAAAGGAGGTTCTAGCAAGAAGGGGGTCAGCAGCTTCTCCCAAGCAGCTGGTGACAGGATGAGAGGATGCAGCCTCAAGCTGCACCAGGGGATGTTCAGGCTGGACATCAAGAGGAATTTCTTCACGGGAAGGGTTGTAAAACATTGGAATGGGCTGCCCAGAGAAGTGGTGGAATCACTGCTCCTGAAGGTGTTCAAGAAACAACTGGACATGGCACTTAGTGTTACAGTCTGGTTGTCAAGGTGCTGATTGGTCAGAGGTAGGACTTCATGATATTAGAGGTCTTTTCCAACCTAAAAGATTCTGTGAAAAATAGGTTTCTTCCCACATCAAAAGGTTTGAGAACACCTAAGGTTCCCAGGGTGTTCAGAGAGATTTACATCATGTTTTAGGAGTGGGCTTAAGGTCACACATAACCCCAAAATTAATTCACATTTGCATTATCTGGAATAGTCTGGAGTAAAAAGAGTCAATCCATGCTACCAGTATTCAGGAGCTCAGCTTTGCCTATGTGCAAGGTATGTGGGTCAGGCACACACAGCCATCCCACTGGATCTCCCCTGTGTGATGCCCCTGGAAAGGCAGATTAACAACAGCAGGGCTCTTCCCAAAGGAGCCCAGATGTTGCAAGGCTAAAAGCAGATGGAATCCACAGGTTCCTGAACCCAGATGTCCCTTACACAACACAGGTAGGTGACAGAAAGGTGTTATTTTCAACTGCACAAACAAATGCAGGCAGGGCAACACTACTATATAAGTAATAAATACAAGATGTTTCTTGTTGGATAAAACAGTATCAGCAGACACATCCTACCTTTCCAAGGATTGACTTCCCAATTTTCTTTTCAAGTTCTAGTGCATTGAGCCTCTGAATTTCTTGGGCAACACAGGATGGTCTGTGGATGTGGAGTCTGGAAGAGTTGTAAAGATTCCATTTCTCCACACTGATCTGAAATACGAAATACACTATTATTTATATTCAAAATTCAAGTTCCCATCGATATGGATTACCTTCTAGGAATCAAAGCTTCTATTAATATTCTTACTTATTAGTAAATACTGTATTTTAAAACCCAGCTTTCAAAAGTCATGTTAGTAGCTGAATAAATGGTTATTATCCTTCATTAAAGAAACAGAGTAAACCCCTCTATTTCTAATCTGAACATCATCACTTTGAAGAATCATCTCAAAGTTCTGATTCAGAAGAAGTTACTTACAAAAATAGGCAACTGAATAGTCACACTGCAAGCAATGAAGTTATGCATGCACAAAAAAATTGAAACCCATACTTTTCTGTCCAGAATTTCAGTTCTCAACACTTTAAATGCAGCTTGCATTCTAGAAAAATTACATGTAACAATGCAGAAGATGACAGACAGATACAGGCACTGGCATTTCTCAGGAGGAGCAACTCAAATGAAGAAATTTTTGAACATAATGGATCAATGGGAAACAGTAGCTGAAAACAATCCTATCACAATTAAAGCCCTTGTGGGTACACAGAGAAAACACAATAGGAAATGTTACTGGCATAGGACTTCAGTCTGTTAAAGCTGTTTCAATTTTCTGAAACAGGAATTTATAATAATTAAAACGAAATTCTGAAAATTGTATCTATATTAGTTATTAATTGTTATCAAATCTCTGGTTTTTTTTTCCTTTCATGGTAGTTATTTGTTTAAGCTTATACCCAAGACCAATTATCACAGAAGTTATATTTTGTAAAAGCATACAAGGTCTGGTCTTTCCTAAGTCAGGTGACAGCATCTCTCTTCACTGTGTATGTGTTTCAAACACTGCATGGTTTTAAGAAATCATACAACTACATACAGGATGGAATTTCAAAAGTAAGGTGCAGAGAGGAAATATAATTTAGTTAGGCAGAACAGAAATCCACAGAGCTGTAATTTTTTAAAGTGAGAAACTCATACAAAATCACTAATTTATGACAGAGATCAGCTATAGAAGTGACAATTTATTTCACAGTACTTCCTCAATGAGAAAACAAACACAAAACATAAAAGGAAATAACAGAGTGGTAAGTTGGTATTAATAAACATTTTCGGTAGCTGAAAAGGAAGGGAAACCAACATCTGGTTCAATGATGTGGTTAGGTGGCAGATGAATGGAACAAAGAACAAGCAGAGCAGCAAACCCAGTCTGTGAGCATTTTGCTTTATTTACCCTTGCAGAGCTTCCCAAACTGTCTTCATCAGACTCCTGCCTCCGGTTGTTGTTTGAATTGCCCTACGTTAATGTAAAGGTTTGCATTATTCGATCTGCAGGAACTGATGGGTGACAGTTATGCCTCTAGACTATTCCTACCCTGCAGAATTAATAGTGACAATGACCAAAACTGTTTCCACGGGGTCCTTTTCTTTCAGTGATATCACAATATATTAAGAAACATACCAAAATTATAAAGAACCTGGGTTTTAATCCTGGAGATGCCATGACAAATACTGTGACAAAAGAAGTGGTATCTCTGGAAGCAGTATTCTCTTTCCTGTCTTTAATTAAATATCTTGTTAAGATCTCCAGTCAAAAAGCATTTACTTAAAAATTTGTATTTTAGAGAAGTAACCAACTAATCCCCAGGAATTCTAAATTCCATATTATTACCTGACAACAACATTAAGTTCTGTAATATTTCAAGCCATACAAAGTAGAGAGGGTAAATGGGTCTGAAAGCAAGATCATATTCATGGATTCCACATGACAAGAAGATGGCTACACCTCCTAAATGCAGTATGTAATACTTAAAAAACTCACACAACATCCAATTAAATACAATCAAGCTACTAATTACAAATAATTTTTTTCCTGTAAGAGTGTCATACCCAATATGAATAAATAACTTTGCAATATAGGGTAATTTCTTCATTTCCTCGTTTCCTCTGTTTTCAAAGTATAGATTAGGATCAGATCTAGATCATAAAGGATAAAAAAAGAAGATTCTTCTACAAAAAAAAGTTTAAGTATGAACAGACCAAACTCTGCTACACCAGTCAGGTTCTTACCCTCTCTCTATGATCCAGATCTTCTGTCTCACTTCTCTTTTCACTTGGATATCCACTGTCTCCACCGTTTTCAAAGTCCTACAGAAGTCAAGAACAGAACAGCATTAGATTATACTTTGTAAGGACCTCAGCTTGACATTTTTCACAGAGCAAAAGGTTTGCTCTTTCAATGAAAAATATTGGATGGTTATACTGGATGAAATAATTGTGCTACCTCTGTCAGAAAGAGCAGGACTTAGTGATACATAAAGTAGTCTAAGATTATCTTCTCTCTTACATACATTAAAACAAATCAAGGACTTGCATACTTTATCAAATCAAGAATCCACTAAATATAGTTTTCAGCTTCAGTGATAAACCAGTAACTGACAGCTCCTGGCACTAAGACCCAGCACTAAAAAATGCCCATTGCAAACTTCTTGCACCTCCTCAGGCAAGGTTCTCTAACATCCCATGGTACCATTATTTGCAGAGACCCAATCCACAATTCTTTAGCTCTACTACCACAGCAGCTGGGACAAGCATCCAAGACACAAAATGCTGGCAAGGGAACAGGCACATGCTTTAAGCATCTGTTAAAATACCCAAATGCAAATAAGTATTTAACAAAATAATGAATACTAAAATATTAAAATAAAATGTTCTTCCTCTAGTAGAGGCAGCAAATGCACAGAAGTAACATGATCTGCAACAATAAAAATAGGCAGAGCATCTTTATGTGCTTTTACTGAACAAAATATTTGGGAGGTTCTATAAAGACACATTTCATTAGGCAACTGCAACCTCATTTTTTGTTGGAAAGACACTCACCCTTTTGTTGTCAAGCTGATCGAAGTTATCTACTTCACTGAACACAGGCCAGTCTAGGAGAAAAAAAAATTGCTGTTATTATAAGGATAACATGCTTGAGGAAAAAGCTCTAGATACCATCATTTTATTGTTGTTTTTTTTTCACAGAAGCATCTGTGCATTACTTATCTACATAGAAGTACTTTCAGTTTTATTTCTGCTCGAAGCGGAGCACCAGAAACAACTGTTCTGGACCAAATCAGTGCTGTAGTGCTTAAAAACAAAGTAAGACAAAACCAAAGTGAGACCAGTCCAAGGTTAAGGTGATGTATGAGGCTCACTCACTAAGCACGTCCACCCTGTGGCTGTGAGGGGTTGCAGAGGAGGGCGAGCAGGGCAGGGAGTCGAAGGCCACGTCGCTGGCGCTTTCGTCGCCGGAGGTGTCGGAGAGGCGGGCGAGCAGCGGGGGCCGGCTCCCCGACACGGTGCGCGCGCGCCGGCTGCCGCAGCGCTCCTCCCTGCCACGCACAGCGGTCCGGGCAGACTCCTCGGCAAACCAACGAGAAAGGCCTGTCAGTGATCCTGCTGTGTGCCCCAAACGGGCTGTGCAAGCCAGTGTGAGTGTTTATTAGGAGTCCTCTATAAATATACACATGTATACAGAAGTATTTGCTTTGGTAAGGTCTGCACTGTAACAAAATATCAAGCCCTGACATTTTTACTGTTAGAAAAAGTTTTGTTTAGGACTGAGTTTTATTCCAAGTGTTAGACCAAGTCCCATTCCCACCAAACTCAGCAGAAACTGAGATCAATTTGCAACAAACATCGAATCAGGTTTGTGAGATCCAAAACTTATAAATGGGTTCAGCATTCCAAGATCTACTTGGTCCCAAATATACACTGTGTTACACGGTTCCCTGTTACTTAAAGCTACAGCTTAATTACACTTTTTCATCAAACACTTACAAGCAATTTTTTATTGTAATCCAAGGCATCTTTCTCTTTGGATGAAAGATCAAATGGTGCAAGCCCCATGCTTTTGCAGATGTTGTTGCAGAAATGAGAATGAAAGAACAAGGCCATTCCTCGAACACCTAAGGCATTAAAAAAAAAAGTTTTAAAATTTTATATTACTATTTACTTATTAAAAACTTTTCCTAAAAAGTCAAGAGAGAGAACACGCTTTGTAGCACACAGCCTAACCCATTCCAACAGCTGTAAGAGCTATTCACTCTCTCTGCATGAGAGTGAAAGAAGTGCAAAAAATCTCAAAAAGCTATGTATGAACAAGACATACCAAAAACCTAATCCAACTGCATCATTGAGAAACAAGCCACGATTTAATCCTGCTTACAAGACTTGCAGTGTCCTACAACAACTTCATATATAGACACTTGGAACTTCAAAAATACACAGTGCCTACCTCTCTGCATTCAGCTATATCCATTCCTGCAATGTGGCAAGGAAATCAAAGGCCATGATTATTGCTCTCACAATGAAGAAATTACTTAATTCCACCACTTGTTTAGGAGTAGGCCAGGGGACATGAGCCAGGATCAGCTCTCATTTTAAGATTGTTCTTAAATGACAGCTGACCTGTTCAGGACTCCTTACAACAGGACTTCCCCAGACCCTCAGAAATGTGCCACCTCACCCATTGCAGTGGCTACTAGCAGAGCTGGGAAGAAAAGAGAAGCATTCCTTAGTGAAACAGAATCATTGATTTTACCTAGGTTGCCATCTCCAAAATCTGTACCACTCTCTGTATGGATCTGAGGATCTGTGTAAAGATCTCCAACTCCCTGGATATCAACAACAATGAGCTGGTGTCCTGAGCGCTCAAAGGTGAAGTGACTGAAGGCCTGGAAAGAACCACAGAAGATGTCTAAGAACACTCTCCCTTCATCTACTGAAAAGAGCAACACATATTCCCCTGTTATAAATGGGAGAAGAAGCCTGATAACCCTGTCAGTGAAATACAAGAGGTACAAACATCATGATGAAAGCAGCAAGAGAGAATAGAAGGATGTAGTATCCTGTCTTTCCAACCTGCTCCAACTTGCAGAGAGGCTAAAAAAAGGAGGGTGAAAAGGAGCAGTGAGCACAGGCAGGGGAAAGGAGATTGCTTAATTCCTCATTTTTGTGCTAGAGATTCTTTTCCACTACAGTCTCCACCTTAGGTGGTGGGGAGCTGGCTGGCAGAGAGAAGAACATTGGGCTCTGAAGTCAGTGCAGAATAACTTCTGTATAAACATTCTGGCTCTGCCTGTAAACCTGCAAGCTCTGCATCTCTGGGACACTGCTTACTTCTGCCAACATTAGCTCTGCCACAAAAAAAAAAACCCATAAATGTGAGAATCCCCACAAATTCTTCTTCCCCTTTGAGCGATCCCCCAAGCAACTGCTCTGTGTCCCTATTTGTGTATCAGATAATGAAATGTACATTTGTGCTCTCGAAAAAACACATTCCAAGAATCAGGTATGAAAAGCCTTTCTCCTTAGAATAAAGCTGAGATATTAAGAATCTTCTGGGAAGGCCTCCAAAAAAGTGCTGCCAGGCCTGGGGGAGGTGACTCGTCGTGATAGACAAACATTTTAACTGCAGCAAATACCAGAGAACATTTCGTTCCCAACCTGTGAAAGCACAGCACTGATTCAGTGCACAAACAACAGCCCAGAACATAAACTCTCAGCTTACATTAAGCCTCTTGACAAATACTTTAAAAATAGTGGAAAAAATGTAAAGAACAGATCTCTCAAGGCCCAGTAAAATACCTCTTTGTTACATTGATGACTTTGCATTTTTCAATAGTATTTTAAATTTATTTTACAGGATTCAAGAATCACTTGAAATCTGTACTTGTATTTCTATATGCAATCTCAGATCCAGCTATTCAGAGGCTGCAGCTGGAAAAACCTACATATGCAAATGGACTAGATTTATTTACATGAATTAGACACCAGCTGTGTATTACATGAGGCACCAAAAGACTATTCAGTACACAGTGCATGAGAGATCTCTCTCACTGCCTCAATTTGAAGAAAGTTTGAATTATTTTGATGCCTGCAGTTTAACTAGAGTCAAAGGGCTTTAAGTTTCCAAAGAGTATTATTAACCCTGTTCAACTCAACTATAATCAACTGAAATCCAATAAAGAAGCACTCAGCGCTTGAAAGAGCAGGCCCCAAGTAAGGGGCAGACAAACTGCAAATAGAGAAATTAATCTGGCATTGTACTGCAGAGCCTGCAGTTTCCTTTCTTGGCAGTAATGCAAGACCTCTGGAGAGAGCCCAGAAATTCCCTGCAGCAGACTCCACGGAAAGCATTAAACAAAGCCTCACTTGAGGAGTTAGACGAATGTTGTCGTCCCGCACAAACCCAGAATTTGAGTTGTATTTGATGTATTTGCCCTCAATGTAATGCTCCAGATGAAAGAGAGGCTTTCCAGGCCTGTTCTTCATTTCGATAATACAGGTCTGCACTATATCCACCTGGGGAGGGAAAGAAGATAAACAGTGACTAACAGAACACTGACTTCAGATCAAAGTGTGTGTGAATCCTCCAGCTGTGAAAACTTTCCCAATGCAAGAATCTGAACAATTGCAAAGATCTATCTGTTTAACAACGGGGTGGGGGAAGAGTCATGTGCTTCTTGAGTTGTTGGAGGAATTCCATAAATTAAAAGCAGTCACTTCAAAACAGCTAATTTCTGCAACAAATCCCTCTGAAAAAATTCCTAGCAAGTGCTGGCTTTCTATTTTGTCTTGTGGGTACCTTAAGAGTACTCTGCAAAGAGTCTGCACCCAGAGAGCAAAACATACAGTCACTACTGCACAGCTCAAAAAATGTGTTTTCAGAAAAGAGCTGAGTCTACCTACTGTCAGGTATCTCTGTATCCTGCCTCACCTTCTCCTTCTGTCCTCCACACATTGCTAAAGCAGCAACCATCACAACTCTCACTCAACTTTATATATTTTCTCCAATATGGCATTTAAAACTTCTAGATTTGTAGATTTCTCTCCGCATGCTTCACTGTAGACCTCATCTCGTTGTTATGAGTCACGTAGTTATTAACTAACCCTCATATGGGAGGCAATGCAAATATCCTACATATCAAAAGCACTCATTTTGGCCATTAAAATTGCTAAGGCTTCCAGCAGGTTTCCAGCTCTTCTCAAAAATCAATGCTAGTTATATGTTTGGATGGGTGTGCAAGATTTAAGCATCTACCCTCCTGGAGCACTGCTTGCTAGACTGCTGCTGGCAATAAATTCTGTGACATCTCTGTTTATCACAAAAGCAGCTGGGCACACATCAAAGAGAGCAATACAAATATAATTTTATTTTGGTTTTCAGTCTGAGGACAGTCAGACATTCACAAACACACAGCCCCTAGTCCTGGAAATATCAAGCAATTTCTGTATTTACTCCACTCAAAATCAGCTATCATTTAACAGAGAACACCGAAGGGCAAAAGAATCTATCCAAGCATTTAAATGTGATGGAACGTGAACAAGTAATTCCTGCTAAATTATGTTTGAAAACTAACCCAATAGAAGGACAATATTGCATTTTTGCTTAGCCAAAATCTTAGAATGCACCTGTTTTGGTGGTTTGTGCCGGTTGTACTCTTCTCCCCAGAGTTTGGCTTCCATCTGCAGCCGAACATCCTCAAAATAAACATCCCTGCTTACACTCTCTATGTATTGCTTGGCAACATAATTATAGGCACCTTTCCAGTTCTGCGTGTGTAAGAAGTTGGACAGCTTTTTTCTGAAAGACAAATCAATCATTGGTGAAAGGAAACCCAAGAATTTTAATTCAGTCTTTCCCATTTCCTTGCCTGCATGGACAGAGCCAGGCTCCAAGATGAGCATCACCCACAGCCATTTACCAGGTACTCTACCTGAAACATGAAGCACAGGAAGGGGCCAAGGGAAAGTGGAACACCCCATGGGAATGGCTGGGATGTGCCAAACTGTTTGGTTTAGCTGCAGCTACTTGTGCTCTGAACTTTCTCCTTTTCTCAGTTCCTTTCCCTTCCTGTTCCTCTCAAACCTGAAGTGTGAAGGGTTGGTGCCTGGTCAACAACCTGTTCTAATGTCAACAATTATTTTTTGCAGAAATTAACAGGGAGTGGCCTTTCAGACATGAACTGAGAAACCTCTTCAGGGATAAATGCAATCTGCTGGTTCTCAACACACAGCAGTGACTGCTCAGTAACCCACATACTCCCAGAAGGAAAACTGCACCTGACAGCTCTCATGATGCAGCTTTTCCCTTTTGTTGATGTGCAAATCTTTAATCCTCAGATCCCTTCAAAGCAGGGGGGCTGGGACAGGGTGGGTGGTAGACTGTAGCACAGGAAAACTTCAATAAGAAAGGATCTCTTGGCTGCCAACAAATGCATTAAGCAGGTGCTTTAATTAGTAGCAGCATTAAAACTCTCAACCCTTCCTCCTCATTCCTTTTCCTCTCCCTGCCAAAACCTTGGTGCAGAGGTCTTGGTACAGGGGACACTCTACAGGCAAAGCAACTTCATGCTGCCTGTCCTCCTGCAGGGATGGGAACCCAGTCACTGCAATGGAGGCCTTGGAAAGAATGAACAAGGAAACGAAGTAAGAATTTTAGCCAGATCCTAAACCTTCCCAGTTCTTGAAGGAACACACTCCTCTGCATAAAACAAGCCAGCTCATGTTTTTCTAAAGTCAATATCCTCACATTGGTTCACCAGGCTATGGGCAGCTAATGCTGTCACTGTCTTAACTAAACACTTGCAGAGTTACAAAAGTCTAGGAGAGAGCTCCAGATGGGAAATATCACTGTACCACTGACACATATGAGAAACCCAGCAGTAGGAAGCTAGCATTTAAGTTATGTTTTTTTAATGCCAGAGGTTAACACAAAACTGCTAATAAATTTCTGTTTATGGTATTACTCAAAAAATATTGTGTAATGGGGAGTTTGCTAAGCAACAAGAACTAAAAGCAATGTCAGCAGGCTGAGATTTGTTGCTTCCTAGGCTTCATTCACTGCTGTATCCTGTAGCTGGCTTTGCAGGAACAGAGCCACCAGCATGAACTGATACTGAAACAATGCCAAACTGGAGCACTGAGGGGTTACTTTTCTTCCTTTTTGCTCAAGTTCAAAACATCACATTTCTATCTTTCAGGAGTGTCTATCTTTCCAAAGCTGAAACCACACATGAAGTGCAGTTTCTCTGGATTCCACCCATGGGAAGAAGGGGGAATGTTTTTAAGCATACACACATGTACATTTTCCAGGAAATATTCACTTCCAGAGCCTGGAAGGGGTGGGGTAATCTCTTAGCACACACCAATTTATAGCTGGGGGCTGATCCCCACAATAACATTCGGTAACACCCTCCAAGGAAGGAAAAGTTCCTCCTCTGTCTTCTCCCACACTTTATCCTTCTGGGAAGCACAACTGTTAGTGCTCTAGTTCTGCCTTACTCAGAACATCATTCTGGTATATGAGATCCAAAGCAAACTCTAGGAGGATAACCCCCTTCACCAATGGAGGCTTTTCCAGTTGAGACTGCATCATCCAAATATTCTTTATTTTTTCCTCTTTCTCTGCCTAACTGTAGGCCTCAAGTTGGTCTCCAGGCTGCAGACACCTCATATCAAATGTGAAGATATTTTAGCACACAGGGAACACAGAAGTTAACTGGCTGTTACTATATTTCCATTAATATTTTGCCTTCCAGGGATAGTTGAAGCAGAATATTTGGAGAACATTCTCCTTTCTGAACCCCACTCCCTGCAGATGGAGTCACACAAAGAAGATAAACCCCCCAGCAAAGCCTTTTAGAAAGGAGTTGAGCTTTACACAATTTTCACTACATCTAAGTGAAATTCCAGTCACCACACAAAAAAATACTGCAAGGAGGCCAACAGAGATGAAGTGGGTGGATACTCACGTTCTGAAACACTCTCGCATTGCGCCACGGCCAAAAGGCTGGGGAAAAGAAAAAACCAAAAACTCAGCAGTGCCATTTCCACAAAGGTGATTTCTGACCAATAGGAGACACAACCATGACTTCCCCTTTATACCATGCAGAAAGCAGTTTTCACACAGGCTCTATAAAAATATTTCCTCCAGGAAAAGTGAAAACCCACTGGTAGAGTAAGCAGGTACCTGGGGAAATGGCATTTGGGTAAACTCCCTCCACCAATATCCCATGAAGAAGAAGTGGTATGTCTTTTAAATGACCTATTTGAATTCTCTCCCCAGCAGGGAGTCAGCTCTTTGTGACTGCCTAAAGAAGCTGCACAGACTTCATGCCCTCTACATTTAGGCTTCTGTATAGGATGTGCCAAAAAGATCATCATCTCCCCAGATGCCAGATACTTGGCCAGCAGCACAGTGCAAGGCAACCCCAAAACACAACCAACCCCAGGACTTAACTGGGAAATGACAGTGCCTTCTATCCTCAAATACAGAAAATTCAGTTGTTTTTCATTCTAAGAACAGAAATTATTTGGGAGCATGCAAAATAGGAGGACTACTGCCAGGCAGGGAAATGATGCCAGAAGGAAATGGGAGGAGTGACATGGAAGGGAAATCACTGGGAATGGAACAAATGCCTCATGATGCTGACAGGGAAGGTCTGACTCCATTTTCTACTCTATTCTGGAGAGAAAGAAACAAACAAAAAGAGACAGGAGAAAACAACTACACTGAGACTTCAAAATTTCTATAAGGAAAACATCTTGCTGCCACTATTCAGGAACAGAAAGGAAATTACAAACTTGCTGTTAGTAAACATGAAGGACAGTGTGATCTTACTTGAGAAGCCATCTTGATAAGGACTTCATCTTCAACCCAGTCCCCAGTAACTGCATTGTACCTGCAAAATCAGGAGATATGTCTCAGAAAAATGCAAAGGGAACCCAAATCCTCCCATTTCCAGCACCTATCTGTAACTGACTCTGCAAAGTGCTGCTGCCACTCCCACATAAAAGCTTCCAGTCTTCCCACTTCACTCTGGCCCCCCTCATTTTGGGCAGGCAAGCAGAAACAGAATTTAACTCTTTGAAGAAACATGGAACCCTCCTGTCAATGAGCAGATTCCAAATCAGAATCTGAACTTCTGTAACAGTGCAAATCAGGCTTTATCTGCTTTGAAGTTAAACCTCCTCTGTGATGCCTGGGCAGCACAGTGGAGGCAGAAAGGGCCTCCCCAAGCTCTACACACTGGACAAGTTGTCTCCCCCAACCCTGAGCTTGCATAAGCTGGGTATTTGCCTTGGGGCTGTGGAGAATGTGAGCAGCACCAGCTGTGAGAAGCAATGGGGCCAGGAACTGCCCAACACTGCACTGAGGGAGGAGCAAGTCCCTGCACAACCCTGTGATAATACAAAGAGCCTGACTGTGGTTTCTCTCCTCCCTTTTACATCCCAACACAGTGCAAGAAAAATTGAGAACCACAGCAGCTGAGTCATCAGCACATGATTGTTTCCAGCCTGGTTCCCCCAGCCTGAACAGGGTAATTCATGCATGCAGACACCCCATATTCTCCCTTATATATTACACATCATTCCAGTTTGCAGCAAATAAAGGGGTAAAAATAGCAGTATCAGAGCAACCTCTTTTTAGGAGGATATTGAGTAGCCCTAAACCAAAATTATCACTTATTTGTATTTTAAAATATGCAAACTATTTCAGGACTGTGTGGCTGACCAGAGACAGATGCAGTCTATGGGGAAGAGCAGCTCTGCATGACTGGTATGGGATTGGAAGCAAGGCCTCCCCAAACACTGATGCTAAGTGGTGATTAACTGGCCTCTAACCCCTAACCCTTCCTCCTAGAAACCTGTGTCAGTGGAGTAAATATTTTGGCAAAGCTCATGTTAAAAGCACTGAAACCAGTTCAGGGCCAAACTCCCTTTTAGCACGTAGACCACACTGAGCTATTCTGGGCTTTGTAAGGATTTAAATTCCAGCCACGTGCAACAATACTGCATGCACTAGCAACACTGAAACTGGTATTTTGGGCAAGTCATGGAGGGTTATGTTGCTTTCTTTCCCAAACTGTTTAAACTAAGTATGCTGCTCTTCGTTGGGATTAATTTCCTTATTAGATTACATTTATGGCATTAATAAATCAACCAGAAAATATTTTACAGTCTTGTTTTCTGTCTACAGAGTAAAAGCTCTAGATACTGCTTAGGTGGGAGAGAAAGTGTGACAATGGTTTGCTGAAAGGTTTTTTTTTTGATGATGTGCAGTATTTACATATTCCTGGGAGACTGGGTTAAGACCCACTCACTTTGGGCATTATGAAAGTTCTTCAGCCAGATATTCTGCTCTACACAAGCTCAGCCCCTGCACAAACCACCAGTCCTATTTAACAGCAGCACCCAAAGCAGGCAGAGCCACAGACCTGTAACGAGTGGCATGCTCCGTCTCAACGTCCTCCAGATGAAACTCTGCCCAGGGATCAGGCATGTGCTTGGCTTTCTCAATAGCATGTTTCCAGGTTTCCTGAAGAAGTTACAGACTGGCACTTTATTTATAATCAGCAGCTGCTCACAAAACCAGCACTTTCTAGAGCACATCAGGATCCCAATGCTACGGAGATGTGCAACTACACAAGCCCCCAAAGCACTACTCAGAGCAGGGACCAGGTAGTACCAAAGAACACTCTGACCTTTTTTTAGTTTCAATTATAGTGAAACCCAGCTCAGATATATAAAGCACAGATTTCAGTTCAATTTGCATCACTGTAAAGCTACTGAGAACAGAATCTGGCACAGTGTGCCAGATACAATTTACAAAACCTGTGGTCATTTGCAGATATCTCTAACATGCTCTGCAAATGGCAGTAAGGCACACCCAGATGATATTAATTCACTTTTTCTGGTTTGATTTTTAGCTTTTCATACGTAGCAGCATATGCTGGTTTTGCATGCATAAGAGTAAGTATAAAAAAGTCCATTAAAGAAACAATTAATATGGCTAAAGTAAAAAGTTCTGTGAACCCAAGGGTCCCAGACTGTGCTCAGCATGAGAAAAAAAGAAATTAGAATGTTGTAAAAATTGATTATAACAATTCCAGACAAGTAGCTATTTCAATGTTCACCAAGTCAAGAGTAAATATCAAAGCAGTTTTCTGGAGTACAAACAACCTCTCTCTACCAGCCAATTTGGATGCTGTACCCTTAACATTTTGTTCTCCCTCTCTTACATTGTATATTTCCAAGAAAAATGGAGATATGATCCTGTGATGTGCCAAATGCCTTCTGCAAAGTGAGCAGGAGAAAAAGCACTCTGTACCCTGCCAATAAAGAAGTATTGAGTTTTGAGATATTATTACTGCCTCTCTGACTGAACTCCAAGAGTGCAGAAACAGTAACTTTTAAAGTTTTCGAATGATTTGGTTTTTTATCTTCAGGAATTAAAATCAGGTTTTTTTTAACAAAAAAATACACTATAAATCTGTGTCAGCAATGGCATCAAGGAAGTTTTTGAAGCACCTAAGCTTTAAACATTCGAGTTTATTTTGAATTTCAGCTTTAAGTATTCATACCTTGCAAACAATTTAAATGTTCCCCTTTCTGGCAATAACAACACAAAATGAAAACAACACTACATTACAGAAAACTACTTTAAAGGACGAGTTATATGGTCATTAGAAAATGAAGTTGCCTCAGGTCATGCAATGACAGCTCATATAGACCTGAGAATTTCACTTAAATACCTATGACAGAAATAAGGAGAGGCAGCAACAAGAACTGCTTGGTTGATCAGCTGCATCAAATAGTTCTTGTGTAGATTTCCTCTCCAAAAGGTGATTTTTGTTCATGTTAGATGATAATTTAAATAAGTTAATTACTTGTGTTTGATCTCTTGAGGCGCTTTGGACAAAAGCTGTATCCTAACCTTCAAACAAGCACTAGTTGGATTTCATGGAAATGGTGCTAGCAGTGCAATTTTTCTCCTGCTGGAGGCATATGGCTGCAATGCAGTGAAATTTCAGGGTACAGAACACAGGATGGGTATTATT
>JANRGV010000045.1:8922806-8933206 GCA_024734035.1 Alethe castanea | reverse complement strand
AACACAGGATGGGTATTATTCCATTTAACAGGTACCTCTTTTAGTTTTGACTTGATGACTCTTATGGGCTGAGGCAATCAGTCCTCCCAAATGATAAAATAAGGAACAAAAAAAAGTCCATAAAAGGGAAAAAAAAAAAAAACCCAGCCAAAAAATCATAATGCATCTATTAGATATGGTGTTGACATTTTCTTTTTAACCTACCCGACCATGGTCAACCACAGAGCCATGCTTACAACGATGTTGTGTGTCATTCTAAGGGATCCATGAAACATGAAAGCAGGAAAATACATGTGATAAGACAAATTATTGACAAAGAGTCTTGGTTCTCTTTGTTAGTAGAAAAAAAAAACAAAACAAAAAACTTTCAGTTAAAAGCCACTCTTCAATTTATAGTCCCAATTTAAGTTCATTCTTAGAACACCTGTGAACAAACCTATTGAGCTAAGTTGGTAACTTTTTTTTTATTGGAGAGTATTTATTAAAAGGGTCTTGCCTATTAACTAGCTAATTAAACATTGCTGAGTCCTGTTTAAAGCAGAGTTAACAGCAACTTCTCTATCTGGCTGTGCCTTTCATTATCAGCAGCCCACACTGCCTTTCTTCAGCTTTGAGGTCTGACAGGCAGACTCTGATAGGCCAGGCTGTGGGGTTTAGGATGTCCTCAGCCCTGGCTGTCTGCTTCATTGTGTTGGAAGTCACCATCCCTGCAGCTCAAACAGGAGATGGAGACTGGCTTGCTCCACATCTCAACACAAAGCTATTTATCTGTGATAGGAGCTACAATTCCAAACTAGACATTGTGGAGACCAAAACATGGGGACAGACATTCTGCAGAAGCAAAATGACAGCTTAGGAAGGAGGAAATAATTGCAGTTCCTGAAGTCCTTATCAGTTTTAGATCATGACTCAGAAATTGAACTGCAGACCCAGAGGCAAGTGTTTAGTACACGTTAAAATGTACACACAAATGAAGACTAAGCTCCCTATCAGGTCCTAACTTGCTCAGCTTAGCATACACCAACATCTGTCCCATTTCTATACTAAGCTTTTGCTCCTCACCTTCCTTAGGCATATGTACCTTTTAATGTTTCTATTAACTAGCTTTGGCAGAAATCTTCCTGCAGACAAGCCAGCTTTACTTTCAATGTGTTACTCACTTTGTTATATGACTGAAATAACCCCCAGTATTTTTTCACAATTAAAGCATGCATTAGGCATAACTGAGAATTTAGAGTATCTATTAAATAAATGTTAATATTTATAATCAGAAATGTGTTAATAAAACACATTAAATACAGGAAAATATAAGAGACATGCCAGTTTAGCACAAACTAGGTTTATTTAAAATATCTAAGCTACAGAGTGGATGTTACTTGAAGCTCCATTGCCTGGCCTGGTCTGTGTGAAGGGAGCTGAGTGAAAAAGGACACACTGCCAAGGAAGCACCAGCTACAGCCCCTTTGACTTCCCTGCAATGGTGTAGCTGCTGTTCATCCCAAAAAGGTCAGATACTGTTTGTGTACACTGCCAGGAACTACTGCTAGTGTGATGCCTCATGCCCAAGCATTAAACTCAACATGTCAAAAGCTCTCTAAGAAGGAATTATAACACAAAAACTTCCCCTTACAATTTTACAATTTACAATTTTATTTGTCCAATTAAAAATATCATGGACTAGCAAAATTAATAATAAATTATCTTCTGACATGCCCCAACTTTTCTTACACCAATTGTATTATCTTTTGAATTTCTCAATCAACATACTGCATTGTAAATGGTTTGATCCTAATGGCAGTGAATTGTTCTCCTGGACTGAGTGGAGGAAGATCTCCCCCTGAACTGAAAGGGACAGTAAGCAATTCCATGGCAGTGTCAGACTATTGGCTTAATGGAATTAACTGCAGGTCTGGAAAAAACAGATGAGTATCTTCATTGAGAAGTGTTAGTTACAAGAGATGAAGCAGTTAGAAAATGTCTCATGCCAACTAAGTAAAACCAAAACCTTAGTGAAGACTGGAGCCAATACTTACCTTAAAGCTAAAGCTTCTGGGAGAAGAGCTTGAACTGTACTGCTCAGTTTTTGCTAAATTGTTGTAATAATTGTCTACTTTGGTATTGGCAGACTTGTTAGAAACTGGATCATCAGTTATTGGACAGATAAAATAATTGTCTTCATCATCACTATCAGCATCAAGATAATTCCCGGAGTCCGCTGGAGTCGTTCTGGCATTATCAATCCCTTCCATACGAAAAATAAGGTCCTCGTCTGCCATGTTTGCAGGAGGCTGGTGTCACTCCTGCAAGGACTGCAACACCCACCACTCCAATGCACATGCAAACAGGGGAAGAAGCTGGCTGAGAGAGGGGAAAAAAGGAAAAGGTTGTTATTAAAAGAACAAATAATGCAGAAACTGATGTTAACACACTGGCAAAAAAGAAATATATTTGCATCTGGCTCTGTAAAACTAATCCTCAAGTATCTACATGTATTTTGAACACCTCTGCTAGAGCTGCTGAGAAGAAGCATTCTACAAGACTGAGAAGATAGAGCTTAGTTATTAGGATTATTCTATCCTTGGCTATCTCCTCCTCTGAATGTTTTTATTCTTCTTTATATGAAATGCTGAGTTTCACAACACTAGTCTTAGAAATTTCAGAGTTTTACTTCGAACACCACAGTCCAATTTTCAAATCTTTTCCAAACAAGTCTTCTCAAGGATATTGTATACAAATTATCAGTCAAATGAATTAGAGAGTATTGTAAGATCAACACAGAAAAATTTTCCACCATCCACAAGATTTAAGTTGACTTTTAGCTCACGTACAGCCAATGGCCCACAGGCTGCTGAAAGTGTAGCACATTGCAGAAAAATGAGGTGGACGAATGATTAAAGCCCTTGGAAGAGGTGGAGGTTTACATGGATACTCTGGAAATACTGACATCTACAAAATAGATGATTAGGGAGAATATTCAAAATTTGGCCCTGATGCTGGCTGAGCAACAGGATGTAATTAAAAACAGACACTTCTAAGTGTGACATTGTTTAGTTCTTCACCCAACCAGCAAAATCGGGGATTTTCACACAGCTCATCTAATAAAACAACCACAAACCAAGGTTTTCAGTTTTGCTTTACAGTTATTCCTCAGCCCTTTGCATTTTCAGTCTTCTTTCTGCATGAAACAGGAAGATGAACACACTCCTACAGACGTATTCACAGCTGCAGACCTCACTCCCCAGTTCCTGAGAAACTGGCCACCACAGAAACAGTGCCTTAACATGTGGCAGCTTTCACCAGCAACATTATCTTGTTTGTTGACGGGGGCAGCATTCCCACACTTCAGCCAGCAGCACAGGTAATTCCAGCACTCCACCAGGCAGCAGCTCTCTGGGAAACCACTGCTGGAGGAGGTCTCAGCCAACTCACCTCACTTTGCACTGCAGCTGCCACTGCCATTTTTACTGTGATCATCTTACCAGTGTGCACTGAGTGCTGGAGAGCTTCTCCAGCCTGTCACACACACAGCCAGCAGCTGTCAGCTGGTGCCTCAGGGACGTGACTAACCCAGGACACAGCACAGCACTGGGCAGCCCCAACACACCCAAGAGCTGTCCTGCACTCCCTTCTGCTCCTGCTGTCACACACATCAGCAGATCCACGGCGTTCAGGACAGTTTGAGAAGGAGCAGCAATGCAGGAATGCGGGTTTGTGCAGCAGTGACTGATATTCTGATTTCTGTGACTTGTGTAAATGAAGTATCACAAATCAGTTTCTATTTAAAGCTAATGGTGTTTATAAAAGTCTCTTGGTTTTTCTTGGAACCATATTTCTTGTAAAGTACTTGTGATGTTTACTTTGGAAGTGTATGTACCAAGAACCATACTCACATAAAATGCTCTCTAAAACAGAATTCAATACCCACACTTTGAACTACACAAACACTGCTCTAAACCTCACAGTTTGCTTGACAAACAGCCTTATAAAAAAGCCTGAGCTTCATTCCAAGGCTTATATTGTGTGCTTTTGCATTATAGCACACAAGTTGTACTATACAGAAATTTCTGTTACTACTGCTGTTGTGTTTTGATCATTTAATCTCTAATATCCATTACAGAAGCATTCCTAAGGCTAAGCAACAAGGAGAGTGAGACTGCACTGAACCAAGCCTGCCAGCCTGCATTAGCACACACAACCTGTAATTTTAACAACCCACTCCAACTCACTTTGAAAATTTATTCCATTTTTATCAACCTTGTACTATGTGATTCAAAATGCAGACAATTTAAAATGCAGCTCTTAATCTGCTCTACTCTGTATGGATTTTTGTTTTTCCAATGCCTGTTTCAAGTGCTTTTCCTTCTCTTGCCTTTATATCCAAGAGCCACACGACCAGGAGGGGCAGGTGAGTCTCAAGGACAACATGCAAATATGTGAACACAGATAAACAGCAGGGAAAATTCACATCACAGGGTTAAAGCATGACTTGTTTCTTGTAGGTGTCTGTCCTTACAAAGCACTGCTGGGTTTAGTGAGACTCTTCACCAAGGTTCTACAGTGGCCCTGGCATCTAAACCTGCCTTAATTAATCCAAAAGAGCTGAGTGATAGGAATGCTCCAGTCACCAAAAGAAGGGACAACTGGAGCATCTCCAGTTGCTTCTAAGTCACTGTTTCAGCTCAGACACCCTGCAACCCTTTAACACAGGAGAGGGTGCCAGGAACTGCCCTGTCACAGAAGTCCCAGCTTGTCTTGTGGAGAAGCATTAAAGCAAGCATGACCCAGCTCTCCCTGGTATAATACTAAATCTTTTTTGGTTTAATACCATATCAGTTAAAGCCATTTAACAGGATACATGTAAGAGTAACAAACAGTGTCTTCTTAAAAGAGAGAAGTCACCTTTCAGATTAACATTCTTTTAAAGCACAGATTTTAAACCATACAGATTATGCACCTTAAAAGGTATTATCACGTTTATGAGCTACAGACCCAAAGCTACATAAACTTGTCCAGAACAACCCCACTAGCTATGTTATCCTGTAGCATATTACAGAACTACTGTGCTTTCCAAACACCCAATTGACTCCTACAAAGCAAATGTCTATTCTCATCTGCACCACACACTGCAAGAAAGCAGGTTCAGTGAGTCTAGGCAAGAGCTATGATAAAAAACAACATGAAAAAACTCCAGAGGTATCTCAACTCACTGTCTATCTTTGAAAACCTTGTCTTACCAAAGACAGGTCTAACGAGAAGCTTTTAACACAGGTCCCTTCCAGTGTATCACTACTGCAAACACCATGGCACAGATCCCATTCAGTTTGCCTGCAAATATAGCTGGGATAATCATGGTGTAAGTCTGAGGGTTAGAGAGCAACGACGCAAATTCATGAAGCAAAGTGCTCAGCTGCACCAGCTCAGAGTACGAAACACTTGAGACAAAAACCTGCGCAAGGAAACACAGCATAGCTTCAAACACACAAACGGCTTTTAGAGCTGCAGGCAGTGAGGCAATGAACAGCCCTTTCGAGTCAAGTTTGCTGCCAAAAACACGCAAATAAACACCACGGTAAGAGTATTCAAAACTGAGTATCCAAAAGGACAGAAAATGAACTTCCAAAATAACTTTCAAACATCCTTCCATTGTCATTATTAGACCTGTCATTTCAAATGTCTTTAAATACTCTGCACGACTGCCTATCGCTGACCTTTTGCAAGCATTTGCTCAGGACCCCACGCTGTTAATTAACTTCATGCTTCATGCGCATTGAGGTGTTTGAGGAATTCTCCGAATACGAACCGTCCTGGAGCCCAAGGACGTCCCAGGCTGTCAGGGCGGGCACACAGCACACAACACACAGCACACAGCACACAGCACACAGCACACAGCACACAACACACAACACACAACACACAGCACACAGCACACAGCACACAGCACACAACACACAACACACAGCACACAGCACACAACACACAGAACACAACACACAGAACACAACACACAGAACACAACACACAGAACACAACACACAGCACACAGCACACAGCACACAACACAGCACACAGCACACAGCACACAGCACACAACACACAGCACACAACACACAGCACACAGCACAGCTCCGCGGTCACCGGCAGCACTTGGCACCTTTGATCGGCATAGGCACCAAATCATGCGCACTGTCGTGGGACCATAAATGTACGAAACACCAATCTTCAGGTGTGAGCGCAACACTGCTGCCCAGTACCACAAATCAGGTTATTTTTTGCCCGCCGGCCTTCCGCAGGCTCTCACCACCCCACGGATCATCATTTTCCGCAATTAAAAACGCCCTTCCCGCGTTTCCCGCCGCGGGCGGCGCTGAGGCAGCTCCCAGCGCCGCCGGGCCGGGCCAGGCCCCGCACCGAAACGGGACCTACCGGGTTCGGAGAGCCCAGATCCGCCGCGCAGCCCGGCACGGAGCGACCCCACAAGCCCCGTACCCGGTCCCAGCTGCCGCCCGGCTGAGGGAAGGCAGGCGGGGGGAGGAGAAGCCGCCCCGCCGAGGGAGGGAGGAGGCGGGAGCCGGGCAGCGGGGCCGCCCTCACCGCCCGCGGCCCCGGCAAGGCGCCGCCTCCGCTCCCTCAGCGGCCCCTCACGGCACGGCGGCCCTGCCGGATACTTGATTCCTGTGAGAAAAGCGATAAAAATCTGAGCAGAACCCCCAGGTAACGCCAGCGAGATGTTAGCGATGAGGGAATCCCGAGGCGAGTGGGGACAGGAAGGACAGCGGGTGTGCAGGTCTCCAGAGCTCTGCTGACAGGACAGCCGCCCAAATTTGCTTTAATTTCTGTTCCCGTTGGGAGCTGGAACTTCCCCGGAGCTGAAAGGAGGGGGTGTCCTGGGGCAGGTGCTCCCGTGGGAAGCCCCCGAAGATCCCAGCCCTGAGGGAAGGCACAGGGAGCCGACGTGGGCAGCGACCCCGGGGCCTCCCTGCACTTCAGGTTGGTCTTTTCAGCTAAATTAAATTGCACTGTTGCACATCTCCCCGTAAGAAATGTCAATATTATGCACCAGATTTCACGTTCTAAAGACCATGTTTCCTCAAAGCACCCACATTTGCATTTTTCCTAAAACACTGGCTTTCTAGGTTGAAAATACCCATGTTTAAGCTTTTCCTCAAGCTAGAATTTGTGGAAAATTTAAACAAAACTCCTTATCCTCTCATGAGTTACATGGAAATTAATGTAAATAGGTTCTGGGTTAATTGTATTACTTGGCAGCCTTCAAAGAGTCTGCCTTTTTTACTGCTGTTCAAGCCCTTATTCATGTAAATAATCCTCATTAGTGCTTTTTACCATGAGTAGGTAACAGAACCAAGATTGGAAGGTGTGAGTACGTCCTTCATGACAGATGGATGGTCTCCTGCAGCACCACAGACAGAAAAATACACAGTCCCTGTGCTCTCTGAAGAGAGCAGAAAAACACTGAAAACACTGCTGCTGAGATAATCTTCAGGAGGAAGATTACCAATATTTAATTAAAAACACACTAAGCAGATGCTCTGACACTCTGCCAGGAAAAACCACCATTACTTACACAACTTAAACTGTGTCTCAGCATGGGGACTGGAGGGAGCAGCACATGTGTGCAGGAACACCACCTGCAATTTGAGGGTACATGTAATTTTATCACCAATTTTCAGCTCCAAGCTGAGGGTGCAGCCCTGGTTTGAGAATGTCAAGCAGACCCTTCACTGAGCCCCCATTTAATGCTGCTTCCTAAGGGCACATTTTTTCTCAAATTTGTGCATAGTTTAAACTGAAACACATTTGCAACGTTAGTGATTGTGCAGAAAAACTCTTGAAGTCCCATTAATCTCCCAGCTGCAAAGCACTATGGTAAATATTAGCAGTTATCAATAACTGAGCACTTTTGCCCCATGAGCACCAGAACCTGCCTCTCCTCACTTCTCACTGCTGTCAGCCCAGCTGAGCACCCTGAGGAGAGCAGCAGGGCTGATGTTGGGATGCTTCATGGCAGGGCCTGGGAAGAGCACAGACTCATCAAACGAATTCTGAAGGCCTAGGAGAAGCCAGATGTCTGGTTCCCACTGTGTGAAAACGTGTTGATAACGGATAAAAAATCACCACCTGCCACGGCAGGTGACTGATAATGGTGGAATACTGTAACTAGTGTGATACATGAGCACAACTGAACACGTCCTGAGAGTAGCTCATTTTAAACTCAGGCGAATCATGGAATCATTAAAGTTGCAAAAGACCTCCAAGGTCAAGACCAACCTTTTACTAAATCCCGCTATACTCACTAGGCTGTATCACAAAGTGCCATGTCTACTTGTTTTTTGTACACTTCCAGGGATGGTGACTCCACCACCTCCCTAGGGAGCCTGCTCCAATGCTTAACCCACTCTTCCAGTGAATAAATTTTCCCCACTATCCAACCTGAACTCCCCCAATGCAGCTTGGGGCCATTTTCCTTTTGTCTTGTTACTCGGGAGGAGAGACCGGTCTCATGTTGCCACAATCTCCTTTCAGGGAGTTGCAGAGAGCCTCCTTTTCTCGAGGCTGAACACTCCCAGCTCCCTCAGCTGCTCCTCATAGGCTTTACCCTCTAGACCCTTCACCAGCTCTGTTGCCTTTCTCTGGACACAAAATACTTGGCATCATTTTGGACTAAAGGGAACCCCACAGCTGCCTTCTGCCATAAATCCTCGTGGAGAACATTCTGCTCTATCACGAACATAGGTTATGCCTTCTCAAGCTACACATTTCTCAGGCTTTTAAATAAGCCAGCTCTGCTACCCTGGTGCAAGGGTGTACTTATTCCCAGGTTTAAGCCTGGAGCTTCTCTTCTTTTGTCTATAACATTTCCTTAAAAGTCATGAAAAACTAAAGACATGTTGAAAGCAGGCATTGGCCCAGACATGCTGTATATTCTAGTTTTAGTTTTCTATTTATACATTATGTGTTACATCCTTTACACTTAAAGAGTTTGATTCACTTATTTTGTTGTTTGAAAATATTAAAAATTAAATTTGAAATGGCAGCCTAGGAAATCAGTGGCCTACAAGTCTAATATGTTATTCTTCCATTGACTGTGTTGCGCACTGCATGTATTTTTTTTCCAAGAGCACTATAGCTTGTAAAGTTTCAGTATGCTCATTTTAAAAAAGGTTCCCTTTAGAAAACATTGTTCTAGGGAACTGTGGCTTTTGAAAGACAAAGGACACCCCATATGATGTTAACTTTCAGAGCAATTTTATTCTGCATTCGTTTAAATCTGCAGATTTTAAAACTGCCTTTAAATCAATCAGTTTCCCGACAATTTGTGGCCTCATACTCCTATGACAATCTGGTCTTACAAGGTAAATCAAGTTGGTCATAAACCTCACTCCAGTCATATGGGAGGTGCATGTAACACATACCTAAAACTTCCTGGAGCACCAATGCATGACTTTCTATGGGATGAAGGGCAATGGTGGACATAATTTCTCCATGTTGCTTTAATTGCGTTGCATTTAATCTTGATATTTTTAGCTCTGTCCACAAAGTAATTATACTAATTTCTCCTGCAGGCCTCCCAGAACATGAGAATTCGTCTTTCTACTCACCAGTGGCTGAATCTGGCTCTGGTTGCCAAAGCCAGCTCTCTCACAGAGGTGGACAGGGGAAGCACCTGCTCACACCGAGCTCACAGCAGGTAAGAGAGGAGCGACGTGGCGGGACAGCAATCTGTGTACGGGCAGCGCCGACCGCCAGCTGGCAGCGAGAGAAAGGCGGCGGGGCCTCCCGTGCTGGGTGGGAATGGTTCAGCTGAGGACACACTGCGATGCCAGGGGAGCAGCTGCCTGGGAAGGTCACTGGCCTCGCAGCGAGCTGGCAGCTCTTGGGCAGCACGTGTGCTGTGCTGGGCCGGAGGCGACTGCAGCGGGCAGGGAGGGCAGTGGGTGCAGGACGGACCCTCTTCCTGGCCGGGAGCTGTGTGCACACCGACTACCGCGGCTGCCAAGGCACCAGCCAAGGGCTGCCCTCGACCCTGCGGGACTGCGGCACGGCCACCGCTGGGGCTGCGGATCCGCGCAGCCGGGCAAGGCCCGCCCGAGGAGCAGCTAGAGCGGATCCACCACACCGCACGGCAGTGCCTTGCCGAGGTGCCGGTCTGGGCCTGCCGCGCACAAAGTGCCCCGAAGCGCAACCCGACGGCCGGAGCCCCTGGGGAGGAAGGGGCCAAAGCTCAAACTCCGGCCGAGCCCGGGAGAGGGAGCCGGAGCCCCGCGGCGAGCCCTGGACAGGGAGCGGGAGCTCCGGCGGAGCGCGGGGCCACGTGCGCAGGCGGCGCCGGGCGCGGGGCAGCGGCGCCACCTCCCGGGCGGGGGCGGCAACTGCGCTGGGCC
>JANRGV010000045.1:8869163-8921663 GCA_024734035.1 Alethe castanea | reverse complement strand
CACTGGTGAAGTACTGCAGGCTGTCTGCAGCTCTTGTTCTTTCTGCAGGTTCTCATTTACTTCAGCAATCAATTTGAAGGTTGTTGTTTTGGTTTGAAATAGAGGCAACAATCTTGACTCTGGTTGTGTTTCAGTGATTTGGCAATTATTGTTTACTGTATTTTAATTTCTCAGGTCCAGCCACTCATCTGTAATGATTTTGTGTATTTAAAAGTAGCTACCTGTTTGTTGCACTGTGCCAGTAATTATTGTGGAGGTTAGAATGATCTGGGTAGCAATACTGTGTGACTATAGTGACTGTGCAGTTTATGCAGGTCAGTGTTGTCTTTCTTTAAAAAAATGCAGAACTGAAAGGCTATCAAGTTTTAAAGAAAGAAAAAACAAAATTAAAGTAACAATAAAAGTAAGCAAAATATTGAGGAAGAGTTGATAATTCGAGGGCTGTGGTCTGGATTCCATGTAGTGGTCCACAGAATCTGCAAAGTCGTACTTCAGTGGGCGGTACCCCAGCTGAGCCCGTGCCTTGTCTATTTTAAATGTGTGAGTTACAGAAATGTTCATAACCTACAGGGCAAAAGAGTCAACATACAAAGGTGTGACTACACAGGCAACTGGAACAAACTGTAAAGCAAAGACACTGTTAAAGGGAATGTAAAATACAAAAAACTCCACAATGTTATATCAAGGTCCCATAAGTATTGCACACATTATTTTTAAAATTGTCCACTCAAAAAGAGATTCTTGAAAGCACAAAGAGACATTAAAAGATGCAAAATAGAATCTGTAAATGTCCACAGAAATGCTCTGCAAATGTTCTCTTGCTTAGCTACTCAAAGAGGCAGATCAAAGCCTTCTCGTAGGTTCCTAAAGGCCCAGCCAAGTACAGGATACTGACCCTTGGAAGAGAGGAGCTGAAGAAGCCTCTCCCAGATTGCAAACATCTTTTCAAAAATCTTGGCAACCAAGCACAATATATTGCCTAAATTGTACACAATGCATGTATTTGCCCTGGACACTGGAGGCTGAAGTAGCACTGGGTGGATTTTACGTTCGACTGACTTAAAGTCTCCCTCATATTAACGTGTATGGATCCCATGGGAATTAAGGGAAGTTTACAAACACAGACTTTACCTCATTTCTGGTCAGCAGTGGGGGCAGGTCAACAATTGGTCTCAGAATCGAATGGAGGTGCTCCATTAATGTGGCTGCATAGCAAAAGATTTCGACTTGAGGTAAGAACAGTGAATTGCTTTGCCATTGTGATTGTGACATATCTCACACTGTAAATGCTCACGAAGGATAATCACAGACCTGAGAGCTCAGGGCACATTACTAACACCATCAGGACTACTTGCTAACAAGGGGCTGGATTTAATCTTAATTTATTAAAATTATGGGCAAATAAACTAAATATTATATTACAGTTAGAAATGAGGGTAGCATTAGCAAGAAAGAGAAATGTTGATAAAATATTTTACCTGATGCATAGACTAAGCAAGTAGGAATACGTATCCATGGCTTACTGCAGCCTAATCTTTCAAACTGAAAAAGATTTAAAAACAATGACAAATCCCAGAAACTTCAAACAAGTTTGAAGTTTCAATATAGAAGATATGTATGGAAATATTTACTGTTAAAACAGAAAAATCATGCTCTTAGTATTTACTGTTTTTCATTTTTTAGGAGATGCCAGTTAAATGTCACCCACAGACACTATGTCATTTTCCCATCTTAAAAGAAGGAAAGAAATGATAATTAATCAAAATGTCATGGTGTGCTGATACCTAATTTAACATCATGACATGTTTATGGTTTTGAGGCTATCATTAACAACAACATAGTATTTTTAAAATAATGAACAGATGAATACTTGAGACTGATATTTTTTGCCCATCCAAAATGTCCATTATTCCCATCTGCATGCCCCAAAAATGAAGACAGCAACAGCTCAGGACAGGGTGCTGATGTAGATGGTCCTTTGGTCTCAGGGAAGACAGTTGCTTGAGTGCATTTAGTATTTTGGATGGGCTTTGTTACACTGAAATTCAAGCAGGAATTAACCCACATTCTGAGAGTTCCATGTGGAACTCTCACACCCAAAGCAAACATACAAAATGTAGCATGCACACAAAAGCTGGAGTTGCATACAGTTAAATTAATGTACTTGGAAATCAGTATTGCACGTACAAGTGGAGTTAGCCATTCAAAAAGGTTGGATTTTTCACCATCATGAATGAAATACACCTGGCCACTCTGTTAAAAAGGTAGAGAAGAGATAAGTCAGTAAAAATAGTACTGCATATATATTGACTTCTTTTTTTTTATCTCACCCCGTATGAATAGCTTAAAAATAATACAGCAATATCCACTGTCAAATGAGATATGTGGTGGTTTTACTGTGTACTTACAGCTCTGAAGTTCTTTTCAGGGGTGAGAGCTTCAGCAGCTAGAATATGAGCTTGTACAAAATTCTCTACATGTATCCAGTTCATTTGAACACTAGGGTCTGCAAACTTGAAGCTGAGTAGCCTTCTCTCAATAATCTTCTGTAGATATAAACAAACACAAAACCATAAAAAAATGGGTTTTAGAATGAGGTAAAGTGTACTTTCTTGTCCAGCTAAATGTAGGTTTAGCTCTACTTTAAAAAAAATTAAATACATAAATCAATTAAAAATATTCAAGGGAACTGCTCATGAGAAAATGTCAAAAGATGTATTGCAAATATGTCCTGAATTTACAAAAAATACAAGTACATTCTAGGGATAAGTAAAATATTGTATGGAAAGGTAAGATACAGTTCTGAGTGGATCAAAAGTATTCACTAAATTGGATCAGATTTATCAAATACCTTTGGCTAGGAAATCAAATACACTCTGGCTGGAAGGAAAGCATCCCAGTTTTCATTGAGCAGGTAAATTTTAGAAACTGCCAAATATGACATTTGCATAATGCCTTAAAATTGGCTCAAAACAAATAAGCTCAAAATCAAATAGAAACTTTGAAATAATTTTTAAAGGGGCTAAAAAAAAAAGTCTCAGATTTAACTAAAATGATATTTTCCATTCTCAAAACTATTTAGAAGATGATAAAATATATTTTGTCTGACTGCAGTATAATTTCCTACCTCAGCCACAAACCAAAAATATCCATTATGTGGTCAACTTGAATCTATTATTTCCTGAAAGCTGTGTGCAACTTTATTTTACCCTAATTCTTTTAAAATAACTGGCTCACAGAATTCTACAGGGATCATGTTCTAAACATCATCTGTTGGCCCTGCAGTTTAAAAGCAAGTGAAGAAGGGTAAAGTGTGAACACCTCAGCTGCTGCCCTTCAGTAGCCTGTTGTACCAGAGGGTGCTTCCAACTCTGGAACCTGCTTCATTGGACAGTGAAAGCTGTTAATAGTTGAGACTGGAAATAAGATATTTTGCTGTATCTCTTTTCATTAATATTTAAAACCATTTGGTGTAAGTTGCATATAAGCAGACATTTGAAATATCATGGATTGGCGTGAATCTTAAAGTAATCATTAAGTTATAAAGCTGGATTTTCATGTGTTTGTATTTAAAAAAAAAAAAAAGGTTTTTACATCTACACTTTACAGTTGTTATTGTTATAAAAAGTTAAAATATCCTCAGCAGACGATTGAATTGTTGAATTAAGAATAAGATCAGTCAATTTATAACACAAATAAGTGATGCTCCTTTCAGCTTTTTACCCATATCATAGAAAACTCTGCTGGTTAAAAGATTCAAATGACATACTGCTAGCCTTGGCAAGTGTCTCTGCTCTTCTGGTCCATAGATTCCTGGTGGGCGAAGAACACACGTGTGGAGTATCCCACCTCCTAGAACACAGGATAAGATCATCCTTAGGAGACCTTCATGTCACTGCATTGTATGAGCCAAAGGCTGCAGCAGCAGAACTTACTCTAAATTCATTTCACTGCCTTAAGAAACAATACATACCAAAAGGTGCTGCAGTCGTAGTTGGATATTAAGATGGGAGAATCAGAGCATGCAAAACAGCAAGATAAGATTCAGAGAAGTCCTGCAAGCATAGTTGTGTTCGTAGAAAATACCAGATATTTTAAAATCTCTTTCTAATCAGTCCCTTGTCCCTGTGCCAGAGCAGTGAATGAATGTGTTGGCTGTGGGGATGAGTTTGCTGAAATGAGCATGTTGTTTGAAAATATATTGGATAGTGGAATGAAACCAACTAATCCCACACAAAATTATTGATGGGAAGCAGTGACCTGTTAGCAGTACAAGGGAGAGCTGAAAGGTTCCCTCAATAGCAGGTACAGTTCCCACTGCAGTGAGGTTGGAGCTCTTGGCAATTTCAATGGGATCATAAAAATCAAATCTTCCCATGTACATCGGCTGGCTGTTTCATCATCTGCTAGTAACTGTTCTTAACAGTACTTGTAAACATATAAAATATTCAGTCCTGTTATGGCACAGGCTCAAAATGGGATATTTGGTACACTGACTGGTTCTATTTCATTGACAAATTGCTCCTGAAATGAGGAGGGGCTTTGATGTGAAGAGCTGCTAAGGAAATGAAGGGGAAAAACCCTTTTCTTATTTTAAACAAAATAATTTTGTTGGGATGGAGTTCCCATCATGGACTTTCTATCTGTTATAGCCCTCTGCAAGTATGAAGTGAGGAGTCTTTTCTCTAAGTTGTCCCCAGCTAAATTTAGCTCAGTATCACTAGGTCACATAGAATCATGTTGCACTTTACATTAATTTGTTTTGCACTGGCAGTTATAGTATCTCACAGGTGAACTTAAGTATTCAAGTGTATAACTGGCTTCCTCAACATGGAAAACTTTGGGAAGCACTAATAAATAATTCCAGGCTCTAGGCTCAGGTAGCTACTTCAGATTTTAATATATAAATTGAGGGTGTGTGCGATATGTAACAATCAGCATTTGTGTTTTACTTATGTTGCTGAGACAGTGACATTAAAGACTTGTTTTTGTTTAATTTATAGATGTCTTATTATTTTTCATTAACATACTGAACCCACTGCTACCATGCTAAAACCTTTTACAGACATGGTGGGAACTTAAAACCAATTAAAAATAATTTTTAAATGAAAATACTTAAATTTGTGAGAGGGGGTTGGTAACTTAATTTCATAACTGCTGGGCAATCTTGTCCACTAAGGATTGATAATGGACACAGGATTTTGGGAGGAACAAGAAGAGGAGGAATAAATTCTGCTATGAATTCATACTCAGACAAAAGTACCTGCTAGTGAAGATCCATTAGCTGCTAGTACCATTTGTTCTGCAATTGATTTGGTTCTGGAATAATGATCAACAAGCTACAGAGAAAAAGCAAATACATTTGTATCAGTTCCTAAAATGACAGGACAGAGAGGCATCTCTCCTTCGCTAGATTTTACTTAGCAGATGGCAACAAATACCTCAAAATACAGAAGTTGTGGGGTATTAGGTTCGAGATAAAACACATGAATATTGCTAGGGTAAGGAAGCATTTTTGTGTATGCAAATCTGGTTAATGTATTTCAGCACATTTGAGAAGCAATAAATATATGTATGCTTTGAATGCAGCCAGGAATGTAATTGATCACTACTTTGTAATCTGGATTTCTTCTTCAGGTAACAGAAAAGTCAAATGACAAGTTTTGAAGTCATTACACTTGGTCTGAAGTATCCTGCTCACTTCCATGTGGCATTGTCCCAGAGAAAATGTTATTTTTAAATGTTATTTTAAATATTTATATTTTATCTCCATCTCTACTTCTTGAAAGACTGTGAAGTACTTGATGGAGAGAGGAGGGACACAAAAAACAACTGTGTATGCAAAGCAGCCAGAAGTACTTTCTCTTTTTAAATTAAATGCAATAAAACCATATAAAAATAGGCTGCTTTTCTAGATCAGCTCTACCTTGAATATATGTCATCCTCTAAGGGAAAACCAGAAAAATCATGTAGATAATCAATAGCTAAAGAGGCACCAAGCCATGTAACAGAATCTTCATGTCCAGGTGGAATATCCTTGATGTTAATGTGGCACTATGGGAGTTATTTTCCAAAATCAATGCCTTAATAGGAAAACAAAGAAATATATACTTTGGTGTACATAAAACTGATGTGTCAAGGTTGTGAGTAGCATCTTCAAAGAGTGTGAAGAGTTTTCTTTTTTCTTTCATAGAATCACAGAATGGTTTGGGTTGAAGGGGACTTCAGCAATCAGCTCATTCCAACCTCCTCTTCCATGGGCAGGGACACCTCCCACTAGACCAGGCTGCTCAAACTCTCATCCCACCTGGCCTTTCTTGTGCCTAGATACTTGCATCAGGCAAAACATTGTCATGCAAACTCCAGGCTTTTTCAGAAACACGGAAGTAAACAGAGGAATTTGAAAATAAAATACAACAAAATACCTTGTCAATTGGGAAATATTGCAAAGATTCCTCATCCCCATCTTCAATAGGAAGCCCTCCAAACACCACATTCACTGAGCTGGTGTACACCAGCCGAGGGATGTCTTGTTGTTTGCAGGCTGTAGCAATGAATAAAGTCAATTACTTTAGTGGAAAATTATCTGGGAAAAACATTTGTGTGACATTTTTTCTAAAAAGAAAAAAAGTTTAAAACTACAGTGCTGGCTCTCATATCACACCTTGTAGTAGAATTGAGCATAAACCCGCCCCACCACACCCTGGGATGTGATTCCTCATTTTCTGCCACCAATGTAAAGTACCTGGTAACAAATGGAGTGTGCTAAAAAGGCCAGCTGGCTTTCTCTAAATGGGATATGGTGTTTGATATGCTGTACTAACCCCCAATGCACAGTTAAATACCTACCATTAAGGATGAATCTTGTTCCATTAATGTTTACCGTTTCAATCTCTTTTTTATGCAACTAGGAAAAGAAAAAAATAATTTAGTGCATTTTTAGTAATAATACATATTCAATTCAATAGGGGGAATGTTATAAATGTCCCCAAATAAACCTAATTTAGTGCTTTAATTGTTAAAAATGTCATTTAGACTGCTGTTTCAGACTTAAAGAAGTCTAATCATTGGTTTTAAACTATACCTGTGTTTTTCTTGTGTTTTTACAGACTAGTCTGCTTGAAGCAAGGAAAATTGTAGTGCTCCTAAAAATATATGTCCAGTTATTATATATCTTGCAGCAGTATGTTAAATATTTGTGTTTCGGTAGCACTTTAGTGACCAGTTGTCTCTAATCAGAGCAATTTCAATTATGCATTGCTCAGTGACAAACAACTTTGAGTAAGCTGTTCTATCCAGACAGGGTAATTACTGAAGTTCTTCTTATTAAATAAAGTAAGAAGGGGGCGTGTTTGTTTGTGGATGAGTGTGTGTGCGCGCACTTGTAACTCTAATTATAAAATTGTGACTCAAGAGTCCTACATCAAGTGCATCTGTACGGCTTTTTACCCAATGGCAAACAATTAAAGACTTGCCATATTGTTATAATTCAGATATATGAAATAATTTATAATTTCATTAAAGTTGTATTCCTCCATGTGACCTTACACCTAGAAGATCCATGTGAATGTTTAGGGAAGAATCAGGGTTTTGGAGGGAACCAGCGTCCCTTGTCCTTCCTTTTGTCTTCACAATATTTCAGAACATTTCAATGCCATTTCCATCTCAAGCACCTTCTCAGGGTGCTGTAGAACCTCTAATGGAGAGGAAATCACTCTGCAGGCAGCCTGCTTGCAGCTGGCACTCCAGTTTGCACAAAGCAATTTACCAAGAGACCAGGGTAATATGAAGAGATGAAATCTATCATGCAGTGTTGCAGCATCAAAGTCTCTGCAGTCACAGAAAAAAACCAAAACTGTGTGGGCTCACCTGCTCTGTTCCTGACATTCCATATGAAGCTACATGAAACACACAGTCAGCCCCTTCAAAGGCTGCCAGTATGGCACTGTAATCCCTGATATCTGTCTGTAAGACATAAGAAAAGATATTTGGACATGAAATCAAGGCTGCAAGTGAGCATTTGTCATACCGTGGGTTAGCACAGAAGGAATCCATATATATAATGCATATATAGAACTGTACCTGCTGTACAAGTATCCTGGGACTCAAAACTGGGCACACCTCACTACTTGCTGATAATTATACTTTTCTTCCATAAAACCCAATGGACTTTAAAGACATTTATTAAGGTTCACAGTAGTCCTGTGTTTATTCTACAGGTGGTTAAACTAAGGTCTGGATGAAGGCAAGATCCTGGGGAGTCAGGAGTGAAACTGCTCAGTGCATTACAGGTTTCGCTGGTTTCCTCATTAAAAATCCTTAAAATCCATTCACCAAAACTCATGTGGGATATTCTCACAGTTAAAAAAGGTTACTAAAATTTGAAATAATTGGCAATTAGATATTTGGATTCTGTGAAAACTAGCAAGACGTTATGGAAAGGCAAATGAGCTAACTTTGACTGTTGGGAAAATATTATTTATCATACCTGGATCCACACCACTCCGTTGGGAACCTTCCACAAAGGCTTGTGTATGTCACACAGAACAACAGAAGCTCCTATGTCTGCAAGAGCACATCCCAGCTTGTATCCACAATAGCCAGCCCCTCCTGTCACCACGGCTCTCATACTGATTTGATGGTGTGCTCTAGCTTGTTTGCTCTGTTTGGATTCAGAGATTCGGCGATCAGGTGCTGCTGCTCCGCTCATTTTTGGTTTTGTGTCAATGAAATAGTGCCTGGCACTGCCAGATACGTGTAAAAAATCCTTCTACATGGTGAGAATTGCTCCATAGCACTCCTGGACGCTGACAATTTCAGGGAGTTTCATGGTGACAAGATCTATTCACAGCAGTAAAATCGGACTTTAATGCAACCTGTTTAAGAGAGATAAAGACAAAAGCAAACCAAAATTTATAGTCCCCAGTTCACTGCCAAGACAGACATCTGAGAGAAATGGTATTTCCAGCTTCTTTCTAAGTACCAGCAGCTGAACATCAATTAAGAATACACTGAGTTGTTATCATCGGCAGAGCTGGAGTTGAGATAGATGAGGATTTCACGGGGGAACAGGGATGCCCGATCCTCTTGTTATAACTTTAGAAGGTGTGTCAGAGAACAAGGCTATCAAATCCCTCTCTTTCAAGAGGAACTCGAATAAAATAGCTGCTATACTATAGAAAGGGTAAAAAACTGCATTAAGGAAAAAGTGATAGTGAATCACTTATTTCCTGAACATGGGGGGTTCTTTCCCTTCCAGAGGCTCCTCACCGGCAGTCAGAACATTTCACAGGCTGTGCCTACCGACTCCCTCCGACACCCCGTCCCTGCCCCGGCCGCAATTAAACATTCACAGCCACCCGAGCCCCGCCGGGGCTCATCTGTATCTCACTTGCAAATGGGCCGGGCGGCAGCGCAGGGACTCTGCAGGGCCCCCGCCCGTCCCCGGCCTCGGGCGGCTCCGTTGGGGCCGTTGGGGCCGCGGGCCGGGCACGGGCACGGGCAGCGCCCGCGGGGCCGCTCCGGGCGGGAGCAGCAGCGGCCGAGCCTCCCGCAGCGCCTCTGACATCCCACCGCACCCCACAGCACCCCTGCGTTCCGCTCCTCTGGCAGCAGCTCTGGGATTGCACAGCTTTCCTGGGATATCGCTCATCCCCATCACAGCACCCCTGCGTTCCACTCATCTGGCAACAGCTCTGGGATTGCACAGCTTTCCTGGGATATCGCTCATCCCACAGCATCCCTGGGATTCTGCTCATCACGCAGTATCCTTGTAGCCCACAGCACCCTGGGGATCCCACAGCATGTCATGGTGTTCCTGGGTTGCCAGAGCATCCCTGGGATCCCAGAGCATGCTGTGGTGGTTCTTACCTCCTGGTGTCTTCACACAGCTGTGAGTGCTGCACAAAAGCATCCTGTCAGTAGTGAGGGCTCTGGCCACACTGAGGTACCTGCAGAACAGGTTGTTCAGGAAGAAAACACCATCTCCTGCCTACTGGTTGGACAGTCGGTGGCGGGACATTGCTCATAGAGATGCAGAACTTCTGAGACACCTGCAAAACAGCAGAGTTCCCAAAGAGGCACAAATAAACAAATAGGCATTAAGGTCCCTTTCCACCTGAGCCTCCTTGTGGTCATTTGAGCCTGGGAGGGTGTGAAAAGGGTCAGGAGCTGCCATTCCAGGCAAAAGTTAGGCTTTGAACACGTTTACCTCTTTTGTTACAGCTTTGCTATGTCTGAACATTCACATTAAATTTTAATCACTTAAAGACACACTGCAGTTATGTTAGAGTAGGAGTAACTCAAGAGTCACCTTTAACTGAGACTCAGTAAAGACCCACAGAAATAAGAGAGCTGGCTATTCCCAACTGGTACTGATGATTGTTTTAAAATCTCAAATACTGCATCTGTAAGAAAGAAAAATCGATGTACTAAGTCAATTATTGTAAATCAGTGCTGTTATAACAGTGATGTAAAAAGCATCCTACCCAAAATACCAAACCACAGGTTTGGTGTTACAGGACTGAAACAATGGGACTCCACAGGGACTTACAACCACAAAGCCAGCAAATTCCTTGGTTAGTCCTCACTGAGGAGCATCCAAACAAGCTCAGAGACAGTATTTGGTTCAGATATTATTTATTTTTGCATTGAAAGGATATTTGATTTACAAACACACATAATGATATTTATTACATTTTTAAAAAGCTTTAGAACAACAAAACTATTTTACATAAATCTGATTTTCATATTTAAATATTTACTTTCCATATTTGTTGCACTGTTTCCCAGGTCTCTGTAATTCCTCAGGGTAACTGTAGCCATGGCTTCATCAGAAGAGTTTAGGCACCCTTTTCTTCATTGGAGCTACTGGACTTGTTGCAGCACTGTTGTCCTGTGACAGTTCCTCTTCTTCCACCTTCTCACCCTGCTGAATTATCACTTTTAGAAAATGCTTCCCAGCATGAAACAATCACTTGATGAAGATCTATTAAAACTACTCCTGCACCCGTTTGTGGTGAACTCCTTTGCTGTAACACAGTGTTGCTCTTGGGGAACATTTCCTGATACATCCTGTGTTTTCACTTTTCTAGCTGTTTTTTGTTTGGGTTTTTTTTTCTCTTTCTTAATGAGGTCAAACAGGTGCCATCATAGTAATATGAATAGCAAAGTCCAGAGTGGCTAAGGAGTGAGGAATGCACTATCACCAGATAGTTAATACTCAAAAACAAAATGAGGGTTTCTGGAACAGATAAGTAGTGATTTGATTTTAAAAGAAAGAAAGAATGATCAAACTTAACAAACTGCCAAAAACAAGCACCATTTTAAGGAAAGTGTGATCTTCTTGGCAGGTAGGTCTTGTTTTTAGATAATGGTCCACAGAATCAGCAAATGAGAATTTCTTTGGTTTGTAACCGAGTTGATTTCTTGCCTTGTCTATTCGGAAAGTGTGAGTTACAGTGACATTCCATACCTGAAAGTCAAAAGGACAGTTATGGCAGTGACTTTAATATCTGATTTTCTAGAACTTGGATGAAAATATATCAACAGTAATACTACAATGGAAACAGAACAGAAAACAGAGCAGCAATGCAGACAGTCCAAATGGTGTATCACATCCTTAATGAGAATTTGAGTCAGAAATATTTAAACATTATCTTTTTTTATATATTTACCTCATTCCTTGTCAAGAAAGGTGTAAAGCTAAAAACTGGCTTTAGTATCAGGTGCAGATATTCCATCATAGTGGCTGTGAAACAGAAATTACTGAATGAGACATCTGGATAACAATAAACTGAGACAATGCTGACATTATACATCCTGTAATTCCTTCTGGTAGAAGGCACTGTTTAATTTATAAAGTACATGATGAGTTTACGAATGGCCTTTAAACTTTATCTGGTATAATTAATACCACATGGCACAGATGATTATTCTCCATTAAAATAATGTTAAGTTAAATAATTCCTGCAGTTTTATAAGACTATATAGCTTCATAGGAATAAAAAAAAAATTAAACAACCCATCACAATAAAATAAGAATGTGTTGGGTTTTTTTACCTGCTATATGAACCAGGAGAACAGGAATATGTATCCAAGGTTTCCTGTAGCCTAATTTTTCAAACTAAAAAAGGGTATAAAAAGAAAGAATAACAGACAACTTATACCAAATTGAGGGAGTCAATGAGGCATGAAAAAAAGAAAACAAAAGTGTTGATAAAACTTGTATATAAACTTTTTTTTCCCAGCTAGTCTTCCAGTCAATACAGGTAGTAAGAAATGCAGTTGAAGCCCACTACTCATTCTTTGGTGTCCACCTCCCACCCTTCATCTGCAATTGGACAGTAAAGGGGAATAAAAGGCCATTTCCAAGGGGGAAGGGACCCAGCCTGGAATACTGAACTACACTTAAATACAGGCTCAATTTTCTGTCATTTTCTGTGGTGGCATTGCAGGATCAAAACTTTGGTATGCTCCTAGAATCCCAGCCTGATATTTCTGAAAATACAGTGTTGTCTCTTTTTAGCTTCTAAGAAAAGATTGTGAATGGGCTTCCCCTCTGTGCTGCAGCTGATGTGGGGACAAAGGGATAAGCAATGGCTGTAAGAGTCCTGCCAGATGCCAGTGGCAGAGCTTGCCATGAACTGTGGGTTTGCTTCATGCTCTGTCCTGCAGCAGGTTCTGGACTTCCCAGCTAAATCCTCTCACAGCAATACGGCCAAACTCCACAGTTACACATATCCCAAACTTCCCTTAACACCAGTGGAACTTTGGGATATGCAGGGAAAACAGGGCTGAGTTTAATGTTCAGCAATTCAGTAATTTATGTGCACTGAACTCCATTCAGTTGGTCTGGTGTGTCAGTCATGGACTGTGCCCACGTGGTGCTGGGAGCTGCAGGGCTGTGCACTACGTACCAAAGGCACAATCCACTCAGAGAAGATGACATTTTCACCATCGTGGATGTAATAAGCCTGACCACTCTGGTAAAGAAGCAGAGAAAAACAGTGACAAAACTGTGCACAGGATGGCATTTTCTGTCTCTCTCATGCCTACCTACCTGCCATGATGTTGTGAGCAACTGTGTCAGTACCTGCTGTCTGTATGTTCCTACCAGTCTAAATGAATTGGGACCTTCAGGAACTGTGAAACATTGTCAGTTCTGTAATGCTTCACAGTCCTAAGACTGGTGTTGCAATTATTTAAAAATTGCTAAAACCAGTAGAACAAATGGAAGAACCTCTAAAAATGATCCATTCATTTTGTACATCTCTTTTTGGAATTTTCAGCTCTGAAAATTCGACTGGAATGCCCCAGAATGGTTGCTCTAAATTTTATGCATCTAGGGTCAGAACCTTTTTTGAAGAGAATAACAGGATATATAATTAGTGTAATGGTGAATATATTAAGCTAGTTAAAAACACAGTTTCCTCCAGTAACCCAGAAAATTATGTATTTTCAAACCAAACAAAAACGTCACCAAAATATGAGTCAAATGAATGTATTTGCCTTTGCACTGTCTGTGTGCTTGTGGAACTACACACAGTTTTAGAGAATTTAGCATATGACTCTTTGGACACTCTTTGATCTCAAAACATCAAAAACTAAACCTGTTTGAGAACTCAAGCTAGAACACAATGATTATATTGTTTACTTACAGCTACATAGCCCTTCTCAGAGGTGAGAGCCTCAGCAGCCAGTAAATGAGCTTGCACTAGATTTCCTATGTGAACCCAGTTCATCTGAACTTTGTGATTCCCAAACTTGAAGTTAAAAAGTCTCCGCTGGATATTTATCTGTAGAAACAGAAAGCATCATATAACTACATTATTCCTTTATTATGCACTATAATACTGATTTTGTCTCATCCTAAATATTTGGAATTTGCTGTATTTGTGTACAATTACAGCACAAGACACTTGTCATGAGAAAAAACCCAACTAGTGGGTAGTTTTGGAAATCAAAGACGGTTGCACTGATAGGCAGTGGCAAAATACAGTGACATTATATTTTTTGTCAGAAACTAAAGCGAATATTTAAAAGACAGTATTTCTATTAAATTATAGGGATGCAAACCTAGTTCTTTTACCATGGCCTTTCAGCCTTCCACTTTTCCCTTTCACTGAGAAGCCCAGCTTGATCCTGGCCCGCAGTGCCAGTTTCTTGCTATTTGTTACCCTGTCCCCAAGCTTCCACCACATTCCTGCAGGAATGGTTAAGGACTGCAATCAAGGTACTACCACTGTGTTGTGCCCTTACAACCACTTGTGGTGTCCTCCAGAGCTGAGTACAAAACACATACGGCTACTCGGGGCAGGTGCCGCTGCTCTTCTGGTCCATAGATGCCTGGTGGGCGGAGCACACACGTGTGCAGCTTGTCCCCTCCTTGGAGAGAGAGCAACAGGTGACTGTCACACAGCTGGGAGGGCAGCATGTGGCTGACACATACTGTCTGAATGTACAGAAATTAAGGCTCATTTTGACCATTCTGTGTGGTTCGGCTTCCTGGGAACTTGATTTGGTGTCTGTGTGAAATTGAATTCAGCAGCAGTGACAGACCTGAGCTTAGCAGCCTGAAAAACCTTCCTGGGATTACAGAAAGATCCCACTGGACAGTGCTTACAAATTGGTATTATCAGAACAGCTAATTATCCATAGAAGACAGGAATAGAAACAAGTAAATCCTTATTTCAGGTGAAATATCCTATTGATAAATGAGCAACCAGAGTAAAGAATGCCCATTAGCAATCCTAATGATAGAAAAGCCCCAAATGTTTTACATGTACCTTGGAGTAAAGTTCCATTAGCAGCAAGAACCATTTGGTCTGCAATTGCCTTGGTTCTGGAATAATGATTACATTGCTATAAGGAAGCAGAATAAGATAATTATTCAATCTGGTAAGGCAAACTTACTCTTTATGCCTGACATTTCAATCTGGCCAACTCAGCTCATCAGCTGAGCAAAACAAAACTAAAACTTGTAGGATTTAGTAAATATGGAGTTTGTTTATGACAATAAATAGACTTACATTTTAGTGGCACAAGTTTAGCTTCAGAGTGAATTTAAATCCATTCATATTTCCTTAATTCACTTTTTGTGCTGAATGTACTGAGAGCAGTACAGTAAAACAACTTCTGCTCTCAGGACAGCCTTCACACACTCTACCCTTAGGAGCACAGTCAATGCCACACCATCCCATGGACAAAGTACCTTTTCCAGTGGAAAATATGGTACAGTTTCTTCATCTCCTTCTTCAATAGGATTCCCTCCAAACACCACATTCACTGTACTGGTATATATCAGTCTAGGGATATTTCTTTGTTTGCAGACTACAGTGAGACATAAAATAAATTATTTTAAAACAAAAATAAAGAGGGAGAAATAACTGAACTGGCAGAATTTTCTTCTTGGAAACAAATATTGCAATTATAGAAAAAAAGGTACTATTTTAATTTTAATGTTACTTTATCATTTAATATAATACTATCTTCCATTCAGCTGGAATTTTTCATCCCAAATATGTGAATATTACACATTGTGCTCACCAAATATTTCATGATGAGGTACCTATAACTATCATATCACTGGATTGCAGTCATCAACTGGCTAGAGGAATTATCTTGATGGGGTAAAAATTCCTGCTTGAGAAACCTTTCTTAAACCATGTTCATTTTACAAATTGAATATAAAGGGATGAGTAAGAGCATTTGTTGTGGTGCAGCCTTTGGGGCAGTGCTGTGGGGAGCAGCCACTCCCAGGCCACTGGGTCACCCTCAGTTCCATGAGCTGCCTCCTGCCCCTCACTCTGGGGGAACACGAAGTGACAGGGGAGCTCTGCCCACACACCACAAAACTGCTTTGTCTCACTCTGTTCCTAAGTGACAAAGGATGTGTTAACAGGAAAACATACCCTGCTAGTGTATAATCAGCTGTGCTTTAAATACAAAGGAAATTAATGTTATTTGCAAAGCAAAGACTTAATTATGAATTCCAGTCTTGTGTAGCTAAGACACTGTACCTAAATTCTGCTGCATATCTGTCATTGCAAACTTTAATAATGTAAATTTCCTTACAATTTAACAATATTCCTAAAGTTGAAGTGAATTAAAATGCAAACTCAGGGATTTTTGGAATCTACAGAGCAGTCTGTCCTGCTGGTTCATTGTCTCATTTTGAAAATAATAAATGTTAATTATTGTTGTAAATATTTGGGAAAAAAATACAATAATAAGGTGTATTATTAAGGTTCATGCTTCTCCCAGCATCTTGGTTTGCTGGAAGCCTATGGCAATGTGACATTATATGTTTCTGTGGATTTGGAGGTTGAGGAAGGGAGAAGGGAATATGTGGCAACTCTTCCTTAACTCTTCTAAAGTTTTACTTGCTTACTATTCCATTTCTGCATTTTTTCAGTAATAACACACAGGCTGCATGAAAATTAGTCTAAATAGAAACTGATTTTGCCATTTTGCTGCTTTTTTGATTTTTCGCCATTTGGATTTTGAAGGAAAAATAAAGAGAAAGTAGCTGTGGTATTTACAGTACACTTGGAAAATGTTCTTTCTGGAATTGAATATACTGAAAGAGATGTACTGGCATCTTCCAGGGACACTAGTTAAAAATCAGCATGTAATAAAAAGGATCACAGTAAACAGAAAGAATGGAAGGTTTTCTGTATTAATGTGATAAAATAATAGCTAAATATACTTACACATCTGTGGAGCCTGTTACCTAATGTTTATGACACAACAAACAGTACAACAGCTCTCATGTTATTTCTATAAGGAAAGAGGAGAACACTTCTCCATTACACAGAATAAAAGGAAAAAATAATGAAGAACTATCATGGAGGAGGCTTTAGTTGGATCACCAAGGAATGAAGTCCAGGCTGAAAATCTCTCCCCAGTTCAAACCAGTGGCAAACCTACCAGCTTTAACAGGACCTGCACACTCAGGTTTACATCATACTCTGACAGGAGGGAGAGAACAGACTCATTTTACTGTCTGATCTGCACAGGAAACATCCAGTTAGTTTTTTAATTCATGATTTGGATCAGATGCAGAGAAAGAAAATCTAGGTACCTACCATCAATTATTATTTTTGTGCCTCCAACATTTATGGATTCAATCTGATCTTTCTTTTGAAGCTAGAAATAGAGTTTGCACAAGATTGAATTAATCAAACAAGTCACATTTACTATATGATGGTTACAATTGCCAGATCTAGAACAGCTGAGGTCTTTTTGTGATACATGTTAGTTTTGTCTGTCTGACATACAGTGATTTCTGGCAGTTCTCATTTTTATTGTCTTGTTCAGTGTATGACCAAAGAAAGTTGAAAAGTGAAAGATAAAATGGATCTAAAAGGAAATAATAATACTTCAATATTTTGTCACACCCCAGATAATTCATGATATAGAAACAAAAATTATGGGCAGGGGTTATGCTCCCTGAAAGCTTTCACAAGTTCTTGTTTCAGTGTTCTTACAAATAAATTAGTAGGTTCATGACTTTTTGATAACACCTTCTGTGACTATCACTGTTATTCAGCATAACATATTGATTGTGGTCTGTCTCCTCTTTACTGAGTTCACAAGAAGAAGATGCATCAGTATTAGTTTTAGAGCAATGTTGTCACTCTTCTTCAGGTCAGAGAAAAAGGCTATACCTTCTTATCCAAGATCTTAAAACTGTGATCTCATTTTTCTAGAATATTTTGTAGTACATTACTTCCACACTTTGATTTTATTATTTAAGGAATACCTCCATTATTTCCTGTGTGGATGACTTGGCCTTTATAACAACTTCTGTCTGACATAAATATTGTAAAATTACATTCTTTGTTACGTGCAGACAATTCTTTTCTTTCTTAAAAATAACCAAAGAAAACTTTAGGAAATGGTACTTGCTTGTTCCAATCCCGACATTCCACATGCAGCTACGTGGAAAACACAGTCAACCCCTTCACATGCTCTGAACACTGCTTCATAATCCCTCACATCACCCTGTAAAATGAGAAAAGAATGGATTTTTGACAGGGAGAGTTCCTTACATTCTCTATAGAACTGTATTAACTATGGCTAGTAAGGGAAATCTATAGGCATTCTGGTTTTTCACAGTGCTTAGCAACAATTAAATAAAATATTATGGACAGGAAGGAAAAGCAATGACCAGGAATTTTGCCAGTATTTTGTTGCAAAACAAAGATGACTCTTGTTGGCTTCAATTATAATGCGTATTTTCACACTTAGTCCTGCAGCCTCCAGGCTGGCAAAACTTGTTCGACTTGAATGGGAGCAGCAAGTGCTGGAGGGCTGGAGAATCCAGCCCCAGGGACAATAAATCACAGCAGGAAGGCTTCAGCTGTTTGCCTTGGAATCACCAAATAAGAAAACACCATTTCTGTAGGCACCTTGAGATGTGATCTGTTCTGTCTTCACAAATGTCTTTTGATCCATCTAAGGCTTGTTTGGTGCACTGTGTGATAACTTAAATTGCAGTTTTGTACAAGAGTAAAAAACTCAGTGCAATCTGTATGTATTTAATGCTTTAGTGTACATTAGTGTATACTGTAATCACATTTATGAAATTCCATGTATCACTGAGCACACCTGTATCTAGTATTAAATCCTGTGATGGGGTTAGAATATTATATTGCATTTTTGTATACCAGGTGATACTACATTAACAGTACTCCCCATATCTACATAATTGATAAAATAATCCCAAAAGAAACAACTGAAGGTAATATTAAAAGGTAATCTAATCAGTCTTTAACTCTCAACGTTTTTCTCCTAAGGTTGCCTCCTCTTCTAAAGTATTTCACAAATACAGCTACACTCCTCACCCTCAATGCAATGCTACAGGAGCTAACCGGTATAAACAATATTAGCCATCTCCAAATCACTGCTCAAGGCTCAAACCTCTGAAGTCACTTATTAATTCATTTACTAGGCCTCCATAGTTCAATTTTCCATGCAGCTCTCCTACACTTTGTAATATTTATTCTTTTTAAATTGATTTATTAAAAAAATGCTAGAAGTTTTTAGAAGATAATTTGAGAGATCTCGAGTCCCCTTTAGAAGATGTAAATTGCCATCAGTCCACAAACTTAAATCAAATTATGTGGACTTATAGCATTAACAAATCAAGCTTATGATGTTTGAATGGTTCCTCAATAATACTTTATCCCCCTTCCATATTCTGTAAAAGTTGTTTATGAAATTGCACTTAAAACCATCCTGGGTCAGACAAGCAGCTGTAAGAGGTACTGTGGAATGTGTCCTCCACACATGCCAGTGAGCTGTCAAATACTGGAAACCCCTTTTTCCAGACAAGTAATTCCTTGAAGTGTTAAAATAAAAAAGAAGCAGTGCTCATAAATGGGTGCTGCAGGAAGAGTGTGAACAGGACAAGCACATGTGATGCTTTCCCCCAGAATGCTCTTCTAGTCTTGAAGCATTTTCATTCAGATGATTTCTTAAGCTCAAATTAATTTATCTACTCAGCAGTGTCCAATGAAGGTGAATTTTTCTTGAGGCTTTGTACATGCCTTTTACCTGAAAAGCCACATCACTTTGTTGTACTGAACTGGCTCGTCATTCCTGATGGCCCTTCCTTCTCGAGCTGGAAGTGAGCAATGCCACTCCCAGCCTGCAGAGCTCTCCTGCTCCTCACCTCTTTCCCAGCCTGGAAATGCCAGCTTTCTCAATCATTCTCTGCATGGCAATCGTTCTGCATTCGTGATCCCTTTTCTTGCCCTGTCTTGGCTCTTACCTTTTTATTTGAAATAATTCCCCTGAGCAGGAACCTTTGTCCCTTCAATGGCACCTCTCAACAGAGCATCACCGGTGACCCCGAGACACTGGGACCCTGTTTGTCATCCCTTAATCAGGTACTTATGCATTACCACAGCTTCTTCTTGTCCTGAAAGGCTTTTCTATAAATGTTTTTATCAAAGGTCCTTAAGAGGAAGCCTTGATAATGAGCATTAGACATGTAACTCCACCATACCTTGAAAAAATCCGCTCCGCTCGGAATTTCCCATTTAGGTTTCTGAACATCAAACAGCACAACAGCAATTCCAGAGCTAACAAGGGCACATCCCAGATGGTATCCCAGGTAGCCTCCACCTCCTGTCACCAGTGTCCTGCTGCTCCTGGGAGCCAGCAGCCCAGCAGGCTCAGGCACTTGGCTCTCACAGGGCTGCCTGCTGTGGAGCTCTTCTGTGGATCCCTCTAGCATCACGACTGCAACAGAGAAAATGTCCTGAAAATTCCTGCATAATGCTTTGAGGGCTGGGTCATTTCAATTACTTTCACATTACAATGCTCCCATACTAGTTTTATTATGTTAGTATGTTTAAAATGTATAAATTCATAATTTTGGTGATGGGCTTTCTATGTATTTTAGTCTTTTCCTCATATCCCTGGACTTCATATTATATAGAAATGAAGAGAAATTACAGGATTTTAGAGCCATTATAATTACCTAACCTTAACAGCTATGTTGGCATTTTTTAATACTTGGTTTAATCAAACATTTTATCCTTGAAAACTCATTAACTTCTGATATATTAATGCCAGATTGATGTTATCCTACTAGTCAGGAAAATAAACCAAGACTTATATAAGGAATATAAGAAAGGATTAATTCTATTTTTAAAATCAACTTTATTTCACATTTGAGTCTTCAGCAATGACAAAAATTTGTTACCATTTTAAGCTTTTCCAGTTATACATTAAATATATTTAGTTTTCTGTCCAGTTCTCACTAACTTTTGACCATATTATTCTCTGTAGGGCATTCACAGACAGCTAAACCAACAAGGGGCAGAAGAGATAAGCCAGATGTCCTGTGGGTTCATCTAGTTGGGAAAATTGATTAGAATATCATTCTAGGATAACAACTTTTTGTGATATTCTTGTTATTTTATATGTTGGGTTTTCGATTTCAGACACAGGAAAGGACCATATGCTCCACACTGTTACATGGTTTTTACACCAATGTCAGTTCACTCAGTTCAGTAAACTGAGTGGCATAACAGTGTAAAACACAAGCTCCTCATGTTGAAAAAGATCCTGGCATTTCAAAACTGAAAATTAATCAATGTTTCAGAACAAAATTTAAATTACAACTAATGTAATACAACTAAAACAAATATGCTGTCCTGTTCAAGCAAGGAAACATAAATTTGTATCTCAAGAGTATGCTATGCAGGAGTCTTAAGCCATATAAAATTCTTTAAGTTTGTGTTCTGAGAAAAAGCATCTTTTTATATGCTATAAGGAGAAACAAAGTCAAGCTTATCACATATATGAGAAATGGTATATATTTGAATACTTGTCATTAATATCGCCTTAGGTTTAAGTAAACTGGAGGTTGCATAAAAAAGTTTAAAGTTTTCTAGAAATCTCTTTCTAAAACAGCACTAGTAGCATTAGTATATTAATCTGCTTCATGGATTTAGAAAATGGTATTCAAATTTTGAACATAAGCAATTTTCTTTTTGAAAATACTTATTTTCAGAATCAGTAACTTTCTTTTTTTCCCTGAATTTTTAGGAGCTATTCTTATTTATTAATGCATTCTGCATGATGAGCGTAGTCACATCTCATGCAGCACATGTAGTGTGAATTGCTCTTAGTTCCCCTACTGTCATTTCAAATATCAGAAATATTCTAATTACATCCCATAAAAAGTTAAAGCCAAACATATCAGGTTTTTAAAAATAGCTGAAGAAGTAGTAAGTACCCTTGGTAGAATCCTGCTGGCAGTGCTCTCCCAGGCCTTCCTGTGCAGGTAGGAGGGTGAGATGTCTCTGGGCTGGACAATCCGTGACTCAAGGGCATCGGAGAAGTTCACGTGTGCTCAGCCCTTTTGCTGATCCTGCTCCTTTGTAGCTGCTGCTTGGCTGGGAGCCAAAAAAGGGCAGGGCTTAATCTGCACATAATTTACGTTCCACTTCAGAAAAAAAAAAAAAATTCTGCACATCAGACCATTCTTAACAGGATGGTACCTCTCACTTACCTGGTAAAACACAAATACACCATTGGAACCATCATTCTGTAGGTAAACTACTAGAGAAGAAACAAAAATCCTGTTCGGCAGTGCAGCTCAGCACTTTCATCCTGACTCCTCTATCTCCATCCCCAACTCAATTTTGTATTTGCAGAGGGGCTTAACTGTAGGCACAAGGGTTGTTCTCTGACTTCCACCATGAATGAGGGTAATAAACTACCTTGTACACAACAGACCAGGAAAAGGTGATGTACTGTTAAATAATGCATTTAAAATGAATGATGAATTAATGAAATGATTAATAATTATATAGGTGCTCTGTCCTAAGATTTTAAAGCACATATGCTTTTGCAAATGAAACAATGAGAAATCAAAGCCAACATTTTTAAATGGGTGTGTCTAAAATGAAGTCTCAAAACAGTAGTTAAGATGCTAAAGAAACACTCCCACATCTAAATATAAATTACTACAATTTTCAGTGTTTGCATGTTAGAAATATCTCAAGTTCATAGGTAACCAATTACAATATAAATGTAATTTAATGTTCATGTGCTGACAAGGACTCAAACTGACACCTAGGCAAATGTATTTTCTTATATCATGTATGTTCTAATGTCCCTATCACTAGAACCAGAATATTGTACCTGTCAAATTAATCTGCACTTCTTGCATTGCTGAGTGAGTGACAAGCTCAGCTCACAGTAAAATCCCCAAGAACACCAAACTGTCTGTTTTGGGCTGTCCACAGCTTTTACCATTTAATGCAAGAAATAAAGTACCCATTCTATCCCTGAACTATTCCAGAACTCTTTCACAAGTCAAAGCAGCTTGTCAGCTTATTCAAAGGATATCAATCCCCCACTCTTCAGTGAAATTTAACAAAGAGCATTTTAACTTGTCTTTGGTTTCCACCTTGGCAAGTAGGGGACACCTCAGAGGAGTTTTCAGAACTGATATTTTGTACCTCTCCTGTTATGCTTATTGTCTTACCTTTAGTGAAGAGGGATGGTCATATTTTATTCAATGCATTCTGCTAAGTATTTCTGAAAGAAGCAGAAGCTAAAGTTACAAGGAGAAAAGCTGCTGCATTAAGATTGGAGCTTGCTTTTGGTCTTGAATCACCATTCTCTACGGCCTTTTTCTACTTTTTCTCCATTCATAGTTCACGTAGGCACATAGAAACAAACAAAACATCCAGTACTTGTAGCAAATGACTTTAAATACAACAGAAGGTGTCAGGGAGTTTGTCCATTTATTTACAAGGAAGAGGTCCACATTTCTGAAATGTTGTGTTGGCTTATCAAAATATTACTCACATCCAGACTATAGAGCAATGTTGAAATGTAATTGCACTGTTTCATAGAGGAACCCAGTCGGCTTACACAAGTTCACTTCCAATCACAAGCTGCCAGAGCCAAGCCTAAATTGAGTAAGGAGGATGTGGCATAAGACAGACAAGACAATCTCTGTCCCCAGCCTACGAAGCCTGGTCCCTGTCCTGGTTCTGGAGCCCAGAGGGCTTTCAAACCATGGCCCAGAAGGCAGATGTGTGAGACCAGGTCAGTCAGGGGTCCTGTGAACTTCACAGCTCTGCACTCCCAGGCCACAGAACAGGAGCTGTGCTCCAGTTGTGGGGTCACCTGAAAAATGGTTTTCCAGCGTGGAAGATCCTATGCAGAAAGGAGCCTTTAACAGAGCAAGCAGAGCATGAAGATGTCGACAGAGGTGTGAGTTAAGATGACAGCTGGATATTTGGGGTGAGTCACAGGCAGGATGGGAGTTCTGGAGTGCCCAAGGGCAGAGGAATAGCATAAAATCAGACTAAGCTCTCTCTTAAACCTACTCAAGGACAGGGTTTTGCTAAAATACCGGCCATACAAAAAATACCTTCTCTTCAGTTGACTTATTAAAAATTTCTGTATCTAAGCCCTAAATTAGTAGAGTTGTCCAAGCTTTCTGTTGCACTTGTTCACATGCAGATGCCCCATCAGAGGTACTGACAGTCTGTGGACTCAGAGTGCTGGGACTCGTTTGGACAGGTGCAGGGCACTGATCCCATCTGCAGCCCCAGAGAAGTCTGGGCAGAGCTGTTGTAGGCTCTAAGAACTTTTGACTAAGGGAATTTTTGTCTTTGTCACAACAAAAACAACCACCTTCATAACAAGGATGTCTAAAATGACAGAGAGCTGAGAGAAGGGAAGTGACAACAGTAAGATATTCACCCTTTATGTGAGAGAAGACAGAAAATGCTAAAAAGCATTTAAATCAGGCTTCCACTGTTAACAGAAGAGAAAAAGAATCGAGCACTCCTCTAATTATGTCTAGCTGGGCTTAGAATTTTTAGTCAAAAAAATAAATCATGGGATCTGAATTTGGGAAACAAAACTTCAGAATATTTTTCATATAACCAAATGCTAAACATTGGTACATATCAAACATTTCTAAGGCATGAAGTAATCCTTTAAAAAGTTTACCAATGCAATATTGATACAACAATATGCAAATGCAATATAAGACTCAAATTGTTATGATAACAACATTCTTCACATTCCTTGCTAAGTTAGAGGAGTAAGACACAGAGGCAAAGCAACTTACCCATGTCATGCTCTAAGTCCAGGCCAGAAGGGAAAAGAAGATGCAGATCCTTATTCCTCGCTGCAAAGCTAAGCGATCAGGTTCTTCTTAAATCCCTCAATTCTTCATTAACATACATAAATATTCTCACTCTACCCTTCCTTTTTCCTGTTTGTGTGTTTGTGTTACAGTTCTGCACATTTCACTGTTTCCTCATGGAAGGAATAAAACACACATAAATAGACCCTTAGAATGTGGCCCATAAAATGCTTTTCAGATGACTTTGTTCTCATTTCCTTTGCATTCGTGGTTACTTTGCATGTTACACAGATTGATTTACAGGTCAAATGAAATGATAACTCTGAGCCTGCATTGCCAAGTCAGGATGGAATTACAGGAAGAAACAAAGCAACTTCTCACAGCAGCAACAAACATCCCTGTATCAGCCCTTGGGTCTTGTTAAAGAAGAGGACAGTTTATGCAATATTTGAAGGAAAGGAATACAAATGCATCATAAATAAAAATACTGTGCTACATTGTACTGAATAAAGGCACATTTCTATACAATTAGCAGGGATCACAGCTTGGCTTGCTACACATGGGAATCACAGAGAAAACAAAAGGGCTGAACAAACTATACAAATGCATGTTTGAAAGAAATTACAACACCAATTCCAACAGGTTTGTTATTTGCTAGTTTTTGCTCTATTTAGAAGAGCCTTGGTACCAAGTTAGGAGTGGCCAGGGTGAGAGAGGCAGCCCATGTCACTGAAAGGATATAAACTTGTGGTTTACAAGGTCTGCCTAAACTACTTACCAAATTCTGGGTAGAATTTAGAATTTGAGATTCTAACTGAAGAAGTCTCACATGATACGAGTCAGAGATTATCAGACTCCTTATAAATTACTTCTGCCAGCATATTCACTACCTCAAACCTAAATTATCATTTTTGTAACAGAGGCAGGGAAGGAAAAGGATATTTTCTGACACTGGCAATTTTCTGGAATTGTGTTTCCCTTCTTCCTCTCTCTTCCTATTACTTATTTATTTATTTAAACTAATCAGCAAGCAAACATCTCATAAGCATTTGTTTGAGATGGTTTCACAAAGGACCAAAGTTCAATGGAATGAAATATAAATCTGATAAACATCTGATTTAGATGCATTAAAGTGATTCCATGAAAATTCCAGTGACTTAGCTGTATGAACACGTTTGGATGCCTGAAGTCTTGGAAGTTTGTAGTTACAAATCTAGATACATGCTAACAGTAGCCACATGCTTATAAGGCACAGAGAAATTCTAACTGAACAGAATTCTAGAGGACACAACACACATTGCCATCACCTTCCTTTGAAGCAGCATGAACTGCTGGGGGTGACTCAAATCCAGGATGCAGGAATTTGTTACTATGCCAAGCTGTCCCCTGAAGCAGCTGTGGCTGAACCATGAATGCAATGAAGGAGTTCCTGAACTGCTAAGAGTTGTGAACATCTGCACCAGTTAAACCTAGCTCAGCAGCTGGAGACTGGGAATTTTGGCAGCACATGAGCTGCTCCACATGGAAGTTCCAACCCCTGCTGTGCAAGCTGCACTCTCCTGAAGGGGGTTGCACACACACGTGGAGATAGCAACTAGTTCAGCCATTTGTCTTTAATTCACTGCACACAAATCAGCATATGCAGTGAGTCACAGCAATGCCATGACTTACAAACAAGCTGGCAGAAAAGTATGCCTTTGGTTAATTACAAAACTCCTCCTTTATTATGTCTTGAATACAGTGGGTTGCATTCCAGCAAGCACAAATGAGGAAAGCAAATGACACAGAGCTGACAGATGGACACTGAGGTCACTAACTGAGTGTTACTCAGGTCCTCCCCACTGAGGCATCTCCTGAAAACATCTCCCTGCCTGAGCAGCCCTCAGCCTGATGGGAGTTTCCAGGCAGGTAGGAAGGAGATGGAATCTCTGTTTCAAAGGAAGGAGCTGCTCTGAGGAGGGAGCAGGGCTTGACCAGCCTGCAAGACCACAAGGCTTCAGCTGCCCAGGCTAAACACTCTTACAAAGAGGAGAACTTGGATGGGGTGTAATGGCTCAGTACTGCAATACCTGACTGTTTTACAGCCTCTGTGCTTACAGAGATTCTAACAGCAACATTTGCTCCTCACTTTTCATTGCATTTTCTTCAACAGGAGGCTCAGAAGCCCTCAGCTCACAGCACCAGCACAGAGAAGGCTCCTGAGTTCCCAACACCCACTGGAGTGTGAGGTCCTGCTCAGGAGAAGCAGAGAAACACGCTGTGCTCTGCCCACAGAAACAACACCCAGCCCAGGCCAGAGCAAACAGCTCAGGGATGAGAACTGACCCAGGCTGCCCCAAATTTTGGGTTACAGATCCACTGACAATCAGCCAATGGAGACACTGGGTAAATGCAATTGTTTTGGTAGAGTAAAACCTCTGAACACCAAAGATTGTACAGGGGGGAAAAGGCTCTAAATGAGAGCTTTGCCAGTTGCAGTCCAACACAACAGACTGAAATATTCTGATGCTTATCCACATTTGCAAAATCCAACACGTTCACTATGATCTTTGCAAAGAGCCTCTGCTACCCTTTAGCACACCTGCATAAGTGTGTTTCCTTTTAAGTTCTTTTAAAGTACTTTTATAGGAATATAAGAATCTATGCTGTGACATTTCTTAAATCCTCCAAGGAACAAATAAGAAACCCTTTTTTGGCAATACAGAAAGCTCATCCTTTCTACCTGAACTTACAGTTTTAACATTTCTGTTAGTACAAATCCTCATTTTATCAGTGATTATCACCTATACCCCAAACAGAAATGTAACTAATCCGATTAATTTACAACTGACATTTTCATATCAAATCATCTCAGCAGTTACACACATCCACAAATAAAATCACAGAAAGTGATGCATAGCACAAAGCAGCAGTTTAACTGCAGCATTCTAGTCAAGGCTGGCACTAACATGGAAGGCAGGAGTCACCCAGGTCAGAGCATACAACACTAAATAGATACATTTATGATAGAAGTAATTTTTAATTCTTTATAGAGCCAAACGAGATAAAGGGACAGAAAAGACACAATCCCCCATATGACAGCATATCCAGTGGCACTCAGGAGATGCCAGCAACAGGGTATTACCTTCTTGCATGTTTTATCATTTCTGAATCATCAGCTCTACATCTGTCTTTACTGCCAGCACAAAAAGCAGAGTCGAAATAATTATTAGCAAAACATCTCTGAATTACATAATGAATTACAAGCTTTGTTTTCTGTACTAAGGTTATTTCTTGAACTTTCTATGCAAAATTGGCATAAAGAATTATCTTCCTAACATCACAGCCATCTGTCTCATCTGTTAGGGATAATAAGCACCAGTAAAGAATTCTCAAACCAACAGATAAAAAAGGCAATTTAGACATACCAGCAACTAATTGAAGAAATTATTAATGATGCAGTAAAAGAGAAACAAAAGTTGTGACCTGTCTAATTACTGATACATACACTTTTAAAATTTGTATTAGCTACATTGAAAACTATCCTCTTTATTATATTTATAAAGTTTATTATATTTAAACTTTGTAGGGTTCAGGGCTTGATTTACTTTGAATCCTGCAAAATCTGCAAGTGGAGTCAGTGCAGCACTTATGATCTGCAACTTCTTGTCTTGCCAGCAGTTGTGACAACAAAGAAAGCAAGTCTTGAAGTGATTGAAGCTGGATGGTGTGAGCACACTTTGAAAAGAAGCAAGTTATGATGGTATGATTCCAAATCTCTTCAGCATCTTTTCTTCATCTAAAATTTAATCCTACAAGTGAAGCACATGAATACTTTTAAAAATACAACTCAAAATATATAAAATGCATGGGCTCAGTGTCACCATTGGCAAAACAGTAATGGAAAACCAATACAACTTAAACTGAAAGTAATCAAGTTTCCTCACTTACATGTTTCATGGAGCTACAGTGCTGTGCACTTTCTGGAGAATTTTAACAGGAATGCCTTCCCATACACTTCACCAGCAACAGTTTTCCTTGAACACTGAGATACAGAGAGAGCTGTGGAACACCAGCCTTTATCTCTGCCTGCCTGCAACAACTTCCTTGCTCCTATAGGATAGTTTTATATCTGCTGCCTCTCATGAGTGATTAGCCCTTCAGTGCTGGATTCTGCAGACTCACACATACTCTGACACACTGATACACTCTGACACACACACACACTCTTGCACACCAGGCTCCAGTTTCCACTCTCCATGAACCAGGCATTCTTAACCAGCAGGTAGGACTGGATTTTTTAAATTCCTATTTGGATGACTGAGCAATGTTTTTGAACCAAAAAACAAACTACATCTATAGAAATAAGGATTTTAAAAAACCCTGTCTTGCTCTGTATTTGCCTTACCCAATTTCTTGATGAATATCTTGGCAAGCCAGTGTTCTCTAATGCAACTCTGCAGTTGTCTGTGTGTCCATTGTTTTTCCTCACACAGCTCTGTGACAGATGCTTCTCTCTTGCTTAACCCTGAGAAAATACTTCCACCCAGCAATTTCTCTTTTCCTGTGGTTTTTCCTTTGCCAATTTAAAGCAGCAGGTTGGCTCTGTGAGAGGTTCAGCTTGCCCAGCTGCCTCTCCCACCACTCTGTAATGATGGTTCAATGTTTGCTGAGGATGTCTTTGCTATTAGTGGGGTCTTTTTTCAGTCACCCTTGTTCATTTAACAGATAAATCATGCAGCAATTATTATTACAGCCATTACATCTGGTTCTAACCTCTTCATGTGCTTAACTGCTTGCTAGACCATTAATAACTATAAATACACATTTGCCTTGCTCTTTTCACCCCAAACAGTTCTTTTTGAGCTGTTATTTGGTTATGTGGGGTTTTACTGAGGACTATCTCAGCTAAGAACTAAAATCACTACAAATGTTTCCAGCTTTGGAAAAAGTCACTCCTATAAATGAATACATTTAATAAAATATTACCTTTTTACTGAAATACATGAACTATACATAAACTGTGATGTAAACATGGTGACTGTTTACCTGAACACTTTTTTGAAAACCAGAGTTGTCTTTTTAGTTTGTGTTCCAATTTTCAAGCAATAACCTGTTTGAAAGAAAAACAGACCCCAAAGAATTACAGCAGTTTTTCACAGAGGCATAGAACACCTTGGAGTGTCTGTTTAGCCCTGTCCTTGGGTGACTTTGCACTGAGGAGGTATAATGAATTTAAAGCTCTTTGCAGGTACTTTGCCTGCTATTCCTATTGAATTGGTGTTTTCTGGTCCTGGACTAGCAGTTAGGAAGGGTAACCATGAAGAAACATAAAGATCAATACAATTTAATTGTCCTTCACTCCTATTTTAGACAATTCTCTAGGTATTTTTCTTTCTTTATAAAACAGACACTGGGAGTCAGATATTCTTGTCTTCATTCCACAAAATAAATACAAAGATTCTTGATAAATACTCACCTCCAAGATTTTGCCTGCTTTAAGAAACTTCTAGCTTTTGCTACTTCTTGAGTAAGTTTCTTTAAATCATCTCCTTCAAAGTAAGGGAAAACTGGATTCTGAAAACATAGTTAAAATGTTTAACTTGCACATATTTATTATTTTCTGTTTCACCAACTGAATTAAATGATCCTAAGCTCTAACTTTCCCTGCTTGCAGAGTTCTTGGTCTCACAAGGGGAGAGCAGAGCAAGCCTAGATTGAACCAGGTTCTGTTCAGTACCATTTTTCAGCTGTGGCAATGCCTGAGATCTCATGTGCTAAGCAGCAGATAAGGATTTTACAATTCAATGAAACACAAGATGGCAAGGGTAAGAAGACAGTGAAAGCTGAAGTTAATTTAAAAACCACATGCAGACATATTATGTATTTTTTACTTCTCTTTCTCTTTGCACTGAGTATTCCTTCATGGGCTTGGGCACCTCACCAAGGCAGTTAGCAGAAAGCAAAAACAGATACCAAGACTTCTCTTTTTGGTTTCAATATTAAACATCTTAGAAATTTTGTATTATTTTTTCTCATTGTTTTTCTTTTTTAAAATGAAGTTTGTCTACTGATGAAGAACTAAGTTGCAATGAAACAAAACCAACTGATTTATTTAACATACATCTTCATCATCCAGCCCCTCTGTCAATATTCTGTGTGCTGCCAATTGTCCATCTTCACCTCCAGAACTGCAGTGGAAGCGCCCTCCTGTTTGGGAAGCAAGCTTCTTCAGGAATTCAACAGCTCCTCTGTCAGCACAAAGTAGAAAACTACTTATGAAAATTATTTTCCAAAAGCAACAGCAAAAGAATTTCTCAGAACTCCTCAAAAATATGACATCAAAACAAATAGATTGGAGGACATGATTATCAATTTCTGTATGAAATGTAGGCCATGTGGCAATTCCCTGTGTCAGAACAACCTTCCCCATTACCACCTTGGGAGCACAGACTTCTGACAACAAAGTAGTCATTTGAAAAGATTTTGGGTTTTTTTGTTCTTGCAAAAGTATTATATACCTGTCTGCACAGCTAAAACAAATGGTGTGGATTTTAATATCTTGTTTCTTTATCAATCTTTCCATTTCTTTCAAAATCAGATTGCAGCTGGTGTCTGGTTTTCCATCAGTCAACAGATACAGTGCCTCTACACCTTGGAAACTGAGAGCCTTCTGGAAAGCAGAAAATATGCTTAAATAATTTGTACATTTATATGAAAAGATTGTATTTCAGAACAAAAACACCATTCCAATGATTAAGGTAGTTTTATATTTGCCACATCATTAATCAACTTAGTTTTGTCTTTTCATTTTCACTCATTAGGGAAGGAGATCGAGGATATAGATTTGAAAATTTAAATAGATAATTTGTAGCATAAGACAACATATTTATAAGCAGGGCATTGCCAAAAATGGACTTACTGAAATAAGAAAATTAACTGGTTTTGGAGATCTACTAACAAAGATTTTTACATCATATTTTATGGGAGTTAAAGTTGTTTAATGTCTGAAAATCAGGCTCACTAGGACTTGAATGAATATTGTGAAAATTTGCTACAGCAGTTGGCTCATTGTACTACACACATGCCTTGCAGCTCTACTGGCCTTCATTCATGATGAATGCCATAACATTTATATAGAGATTGTCATTCATGATGAATGCCATAATATTTATACAGAGATTGTGCAAGGATGTCTGGAAGAAGAATCGTTCATTAAAGGCAACATTTCTTTTTTGATTCCGATTTTAAATCTTGTGAAATTGCAAGTTCAGTTTGAAGTTATTATTACTAGTTTCTACACTGAGAATTTTTATAGGAGAAAAATTTCTTCACCTTTTACTGAAGTTCAAGAATTGTACTCAAAACCCATGAGATTCCAACAAACACTGCTTATTTAAAATCCTGTTTGGGTCAGAGCAACATATCACAGCCACAGTTGTACATAAACATCAGTGTGAGCAACTGGCTATTTTCCCCCTCCAGTATTCTTTGAACACAAATATTAACAAAACTATTGATATTTGACTTTTTAAAATAAAAAACTTAGTATGAGCAATGAATTTGAGTATCTGTCAGTATCTATTTGAGTATCTATCAGCCCTGGGGCCAGATACAGTGACTTGATTTCTAAACTGTTCAGTGATATGCATGTAAAGATGTTGTACTATTTTGACATAATAATTTTCCTAGAATGACCCCAGTCAGGTGGAAGTGTTTTACCACCACAAGACAGGATGTGTTCTCCAGGCTGTGGCACACCAACCTGTAAAGCTGCAAGGATGCAGGAGTTCCCATGAGCATGGCACATGGAAGCCCACTGCACAGCATCATGGCAGCTTCCATCAGTTGCCTCTACAAGATGCTCTTTCCAACTCTCTGTATTTTCTGCAAATCTCAGCAGGTTAAACCTGAGGAGAAAGATGACCCACAACATTTAACCAATACCATGAATCACTTCGGACAAGTCAGTTTTGAAGTAAGTAAATAAATAAAAATTTTAAAAAACCAAACACAAACACAACAGTAGAAAAAACCCAAACCCAACCAAACCCCATAACAAAAAGCCTCGTGTGCATTAAGATGTTCAGCCTTGGAAGAGTCAAAAAGCATCTCTTACTTTGCATAAACAAAAAATCTGTGCTGAGCCTTAAAGGGTAAACATCAGCCTACAGCAGAGGCTCAGATCTTAGAGAGTTTAGAACCTAAAACTGGTAAAAACAACAGAAAAAGCAGTTCTTGTCACATGCACATTATACTCCAACATGCAACAATTACTCAAATTGTGTTTCAGTGCTCTATTACTGTAATTATTAAGCAATCTGATTACATAACAATGAGTGCAGATTTCAGTCTTTATCAGCAATTCACCATACCTGACTTTGTTTTTTCTCAGCTGTTCCCAGATAAGGGAGGTAAGTTCTTTTGTGACAGATGGCAAATATGGGCCCATGGAACCAGATGTATCAATCAAAACACAGACATTTGCTTCTAAAATGGTACCAAACAATCTTCGGCTTCCTGGGCCAGAACATCAAAACTAATTAAGAGTTATGACATAGGCTTATTTTATTGAGCATAATGTAAGTCTTCAGTCTTTAGGGGTAATTCTGGGCACATTTCTACATAATTAAGTCTAATCTATGTGGCAGTTAGGTAGATAAAAGGTTAACAATAGAAAACTTTTTGGCCATTTCAAAACTAGCACTATCAAGCATCAATTACTAGCTACTAATTGTAGCAACTTGCATTAAATAATTCGTAGCTCCTTTACAATCCAGCAAAAAATTAAACTGTTTCCCAAAAAGCTCTTTATGAGCAACAGAGAGATCAAAACAGTCTTCACCAGTAGTGATGCTGAACTTCTAAGCAGGGCACATTCTTAGCAAAACATGCAGAAAAGCTAATTTTGCTTGTATGTGTTACTGTATGCATTCTGTTGATAGAAAGCTTCTGCTCTATTCACAAACACACAAAGACCAAAACTGAATTATTTGTTAGCAAGTGAGATGTTTATCAGCTGCACAGATGGTGAATTCTCTTGTATTCACAATAATAAGTTTTAAACTTTCAAAGAAATGCAAGACAGAGAACCCTCAGTCACACTGGAGGTACAGCTTTACATTCAGCTCTATTCTGCCAGAAATAGCAGACAGGAATGCTTTTATCCACTGGAGTTGTGCTTTACAGGAAAGCAGAGGCACACCAGTACCTGAGAGCAGCCACTGCACTCTCTGCAGGTAGCGCTGCAGCACACGCTCCACTTGTCCTGTGTAGGTTTCCAGTTCCTTAGGGTGAAACTGCAGATGTTTCACAACCCCCTGGAAAAGTTCAGTTTGTACAAGAGCATCTTTAGGAAATCTGAGCTCAGCTGCTGTATATGCAATGTTGGCATTGGACATCAGGGAGATTTTTGTCTTTACATCTATGAAATACGGTAAGAAAAATCCTGTGACTCTGTTGCCTGCACTTAACTTTCTATGCTTCTCTCCCATCATTACACAAACTGAATCAAGATCCAAAATTTTCGCAGTTTCGACTCAAACATGATTTTGAAAAGTTGTACTTACATTTTAAAAATTATTTTTCATACTTTATGAGCAGAGGAGATGCTACATATTCTAAAGAACACACAATTTGGACTTCAAACATGTTAAATGTTTTTTGTGGTGAATAAAAGACCTTCTCTAGCTTGCTAGTGGAAGTATGATTTAGAAAGAACAGGGAAGAGTGGAGAGAACATCACACTAGAAATCCAGAAACATCAATCAACATTCACTACACAAACACAAAGCCTTTCAATAATGTAGGTACCTCACATCTGCAAAAACCTACATTGATCTCTGCACTGGGGAAGATAGAACAGTATTTTGGTGATACTTTCTTGTGCAGGCACTCCACAATTTTCTTCTGGTGGGTACAGCCAAGCATCAGTCTGGGCAAATCCAGTTTAAGCTTTTTAATACTGTACTTGGTCAGCCACTTGTAAGACAAACAAATAGAGCAATTGGTTGTTGGCAAATATTAGAACAGTTTAAATAATAACACATTGTACAGAATCACAATTAACATTTACAGTAATTCAGATTGATAGTTCCAAAATGGCCATTTATTAATGAGGAGAAAAATACCTCTTTGCTTGAACAGATTTCCTCTTCCTTTGGCAATGTGACAGAGCCAACAGATTTTCTTACACGCACTGCCTTTGGATACCTCTGATATATTGTACCTATTTAAGAAATGAGCAAAGCACCTAAAAAATCACTTATTTAAAAAAATTGTCACCTTCAAAAAAATTCCAAACCAAATCTTCTGTAATCAACTAAATCATCTTCACAGTGCTTTTCCTTGGAGCACCTTCAACCAAAAAATCCCAAGGCACTTTACAAAACAAAAACCCAATTAAAAAAACAGGCAAAAAGTGCCACCCACCTGCACCCAAACTGAAAATCCTTACCACTATTTGTAAGTGAAACTCTCTCCCACTCACTGTTCAAAGCACACCAGTTATCAGTGACTTATCATCCTGCCAGTTTGATTATAAAAGTGCTGAAAAGAAAAGGGCTTCACCCATCCCATCCTGATAACACATACCCACATTTCTTCCTTCTTCAGTGTGAAATACAGACACAGAAAGCTCTGCCTGCTTCCTGGGTTTGTGCTTTCCTTTACTCTCAGTCTGAGGCCATTCTTTTACTGTTTGTGCTACAAGTAAATTATAGATTAAAAAAACCCATTAATTTAGCTCAGCTGGATAAAACTCTTACATGAGAGGAACTCAACCCTGTTCTTCTCTTCATATATTCCTACTACTACAATTATAAATGCTTCATTTTCTTTGACACTGATTATGAAAAATCATATTACAGCACTACTTAAGAGACTTCCACAGAAATGAAACCTTTACAAATAGAGAAATTACCATCAGGAAGAATGCCACAGGTGTTATTTTGAAAATAATTAGGGGTTTGATCAAGCATAGTATTTGTTGGAGAAATGAGTTAGCTTTGTACAGAGCATCTCAGATGCAAATATGAATCCAGATTTGTAAACACTGCTACATATCAACATCAGTAGATTCCAAGACTCAAATTTAATGTAAAGAAAAATAAATTGCAAATGTTAGAGATGATACAAAGAAAAAAACACAGAAATTTTTTTTAATGGAGGAGAAATTAATTGGGCTTTAAGAGACCATCAGGAACTGGAAGTTTATGAGCTTTTCATACACCAGGAGCAGTTGGAAGAGTTAGCACTTCAGACAACCTGACATTGGTGTTTAACCTTTCCTTCATTACTAGATCATAAATAAATCAAGTGAACAGCATATGAATTAAAATGGGATCTAACAGATTTCATGGTAATGAATACATTGAACTAATAACAAATGTCTGAACTGCTGAGCCTTTCAGATATGGAACACAATGGGGTTCTACTTTCCATCAGACACATTTGACATTTCCTGATAAAGGCCAGTATTCAATCCTAGGACCTGGAAATCATTGCACAGCTGTGCAGAGTTTTTCCTTGCACAGTACAGAAGCAAATGAGATAAATTTCTCATCCCAAAGGAATTCCAAAACAAGCACGATAGTTCCTATAAATCTGATTAAAGATTACAATTCCAGGTGTTTGTAAAATCTTAATTTAAATCTTAATTTAGTATCTTAATTTAAATTTGCTCTCTTTTAAGCAAAACCCAAAGGCCACTGAAGATAAAAAATCTCCTAATCTATACAGACCTGGTGGAATTCCTGCTTTGGCACTAGGAGGACGCCATGCCACTACTCTTACAGGAGGATTTCTCTCTGCACCATGGTTGTCTTTAATATCCTTCAGTACCTTTAATAATAATAATAAAAAAAAGTAAAATGTGTTTCAGCTGGATCATAACTGCATGATTCTAACCTGGAACTAAGTTTCTTTATTCTTGAATTCCTGCTTTACTCTGGCTTTGACAAATCCACAGACTGCCATGACAACACATTAATTTGCAGTTTCTTGCTGGGTTAAGTAACTCTAATTGCTGTGTTTTAATTATCTTGCCAATATCATTTGCTACCATAAAGAAGACTAACATTTACAGGGAAAGGAGTTTGGACCATTTTTGCCACCTGAAGGAAGAGTCTAGTATGGCAATGGCCTTGCTTTATAGAATACAGTATTTACTATCTTCCTCAGCATTTTACTGACTATTGAAAATCTAGTATTGACACCAGTAATTTCTCCTTTGGGTTTGGCTCATTCCTCTTGGGGTTGAGCAGTCTGCTAAAGAACAGAAACACCTGTTTAACCCTGTTGTAGGATAAGACTTGCTGTGACATTGAGCCCTCAAGCAACTGACATCTAATTTAACATACAGCTCTGCTATAAATATCACCAAACATTTACAGACAACCTTGTACTCATTTTTAAAAGTTTAATCCCTGCAAAACTATGCTCTATTGTCATCTCTGAGTAATTAGTTTCTCCTGCATTTGTGAAGAGATGTTGAGAACATGTCACTTTTGATAAAACAGCCTGGAAGACCTACAAAGCCTTTGCAACATTCCCACACCTACATTCCCACACCTACAATGCCATTCCCAATTCAAAGATGAGAACTGAAAGTTCCAGCAAGCACTGGCCCTTTATGCATATTACAGATGTGCACACCTACTCAAAATGATGCATGAACAGTCAAAATAAAAAAACACTAGCAAAATCCCAAGGGATTCAGCAGTGCAGCTCCATGGAAATAAGCACAGCAGGCAGGAAAACAAATCCTGAATCCTGTTCTTGTTTTATGCTGGCTCTCTGTGAGGCCAAAGATATTCTACTGAGCTGCAGCTGCCTCATCTGTAAATGAGCAGAACTTCATAATATTCAGTATCTTCTAGAAAGACTTGCAAAATGGATGTTATTTGGTAAAGCACATTTCTGCTTTGCCTTTGTTCTGATTAAACATTATTTTTTAAGGTGACAGGAAGGATTACTTAGACACCTTTTGACACTACAGTGTAGTTCCATTATAATTAATTACTTAGTATGATACACTTTTTGGAATACATAGCATTTTGAATGCAAACATAGTTTCAAAGTACTATCACAGTGCTGCTCTTATTTCTTCAAATTTTCAGCTGAGCACTTCTCTCACCAAGAGGAACATCCAATAGCTAGGCAGGATCTTTAATTAACCCAGAACATACTAAAAATGGGACCATTTCAAACCATTCTAGCCAGACTCACAGCTGTGGGTTTGGGAGATGACACCTTCTGGCTTTTTTCCCCCTTGTTCCTCATAAGCACATTTGAGTGTCCTTCTGGTGTGAGGGGTTTCACAGACTGATTTACTGAGCGTTGCTTTAAGGACTCCACTAGGAATGCACACTGAAATGGAAATCCACATTGCTCATAATTCATACACATGGAATTTAAGGAAATGACATTTCAAAGACAGGTATTTTGTATTTACTACTATAAAAATAAATAAAATTCCTATCTGACCATACTTAACAGCTCTTGTATTTGGTATGGAATCATGGCTACTCCAACACCAGCCATTGCAGTGTTATTGTGCAACTGCTTTCTAGTCCTTATTGACTCTGTGGTCACTACTCTCACACTCCAGGACATTCCTGCCCATCATAAAAGGGTTTTGTCCAATCTCCTGAATTGTCAGCTGAACTAAGACTGTTGAATTTTTTTAAGAAAGAAACATGTAATTTTAAAAGTTCCAAGTAATTCATACCTTTTGGGAGTAGTTCTTTGCTTTTTCCATTTCAGATATAATACTGGTAATATCATCACTTTCAAAAATACCTGATAATCAAATAGATGCTAATTAGCACTTTTTTTAAAGTGTACAAAATAAGTATTTTTCAAAACGTACAACAATTTGCACAACATGCTAAATACCAAAGCAGAGAATCAAAAAACCTTTGTTTCCTGAAAGCCTGATCATCTGGACCTATCAGTAACTATATTTTAAAGCATCTTTAAAAAGGCTAACAGAAAATAGTGAATTCAAATAGAAAAAAAAAAAACCCAAACAAATTCCTCCATTAAGGCTGCATTATAACATTCTGCAATGTGATTGAAAGTCTTAATAAAACTATGACCTGTGTTTATATCTCAGTGCTAGTACAGCATCAGCATATCTTTAAAAAAAGTAAACTACTTGATTTGGGAGTGAAAAAACATTAATGCATATTATTTCAATAATGAAAAAGAAGTATGTGCTGACTTTCCTTTGTTCATACCTGCTTCTCCAAACCAGTGAAATCTCCCACCAGCTGCCTGAACAATTTCTTTGAAAGCATTGGCAGTTTCTGTTGGGTTGGCGTAGCGGGCTGGAATAATGCCACTGGAGTCAGTGCCCTCTGTCACACTGAACAGACAGACATGGAGCTGCAAATCAAATCCTCTGCAAGCCTCAGCCACATAAGCACTGATTGTGTGCTGTAGGACAGGAAAAAGAAACATCAGGGTGAGCCTGTACCTCAGACAAGCTTCTATCCACTCCACTGGCTCCTGACTGAGGCACAGATCCTCCCAGCTGGAGCAGTTCAGCACAGGAACTTCCCTGAGCAGCCCATGCAGACACACAGCTATTGTCACTGCTGCAGTCACAGTGGCAACAGCTCTGCTGCAGGCAACAGGTGAGCTGGGGTGAATTTGGGAACCAAAGAAGAGATCGGGGACATCAACTCAGCTGTGCACTGAAGCAAAGCAGGGATGAAAATGTCCATTTGTCCCTCGTTTTCTTGTCAGCAATATGGGCTTTAATGATTTCTTAGGTCTGCCTAGAATCTCCAAAGGTTTGGTAACAAAAGCAGGAGATACCTCACTGCACACATGTAGGAACTCGAGGGTGTGCATGCAGCTTAATGCCACAGAGCACATTCACTACAAACAGGCAAGGGATTACTGAGATAAAAACAGGAGCTGTGTCTACACAGCGTGCTATGGAGTTACACTGGAAAATTATTTGTGTCTTTGTTCCCATGACTTGTACAGAAATGATAAATTTTAAAAAAAAATCAGCTTGTTCAAACTCAGAAATCTGAAGTGAAATGATGTCCAGAGCTGGAGTGGGAAAGGAATCCTAAAAGCACGTCTTGAGTTTTCTATAATTCACACATAATTAATAATTGCTACCTCCAACACATGATTAACAATTGAAGAAATGGAAGTTTGGGATCCTGACAGTTGGGCTACCTTAGGTATGTAAAGGAGGAGTATTCTGCCAATGAACTGTGATGACTGGCCATAAGGGGAAAAAAAGAGAAAAATAAAGTTGATCTTAGTTGTGATAGGAACTTAGAGAAAAGTTGCCTATGATGACACTCACTGTTTCCTGATCAGGTATTCCAGTGGTCAGCAGGTAGAGTCCCTGGGATTTGTGTTTATCTTTGTCTCTGAAGTCAACTTCCACAGCTCTTCTGAGTGCACTCATGACATTTCTACTGCCCTTGCACTCCAAGCTCAACACCCACCTAAACCAAGATGTTTACAGTTCAAAGGAAGAAGAAACAAAAGCTTGTTTCTGCTCAAAGCAATAAAGAGAACTAAGTATCTTAAATAACACTGCACTGGAGTCTAAAATTTTTGAAAATGACAAGAGAGCAAAACCAGATTATATAACAAATTATTTGTTTTGGTTTCTGTATTGCCAGCATGGCAAACTAGTTTTTAAAGTAAGATACAAAGCATAAGGGGAAAGAATTCTCTCCTAATTTTATGTGGAAAAATATTAACATAGTAGAACTTACAGAAACAGAAATGAAACCAGAGGTATAATGAGAACACAGGTGTGACTCCACAAACAGAAACCTGGGATTTTTTCCAAAGCATGTGGGAAAAGTTCTGTTGCTTAGCTCTGACATCCCAGTTGGATTTGAAGCAGTTTTCAATTCTTCATGTAACCTGTTCATTCCTTACACAGACACTTCCATATCTGTGTATATATTATATCATATATACATATGAAATACAAAGCCACCAAGCTTATCCACTTTTACAATTCTGTTTTCTCAGGAAACCAATATGAACAATCAGTGTGGAACACAGCAGCCTATTTTTATAACATGATAAACTTTTAGTATTTTTTAGCTTGCAATTTTTCTTTGTGAAATTCACATACATGGGATAATTATTTGATCCTACCTCCAAGCCTTTTCTAAGTTTTCTGGTTGGGAAGGAAGCAGTTCCTGCTGCCAAGGCACAATGTCACTCCCAAATCTTTCACAGAAAGATAACAGCAATTAATTTTCAGATTATGGTTTAGAACAAGCAAAAAGAAAAAATAAATTTGGTGAAGAAGAAAAATCTCATTTGGGGTATTACAGACATAAAACTGCCCAATGCCAACTATTTTCTACTTGAAACCATTTAATTATCCCCATTTATCCATCACCCAAGGTTTGTTTGATTTTCTTTCCTGAATAGGATCTTACATGAGCTGGGAAAAGTGGAAGGACTGTGAAAAAGGAACTCCAACCCCAGCTGCTGCCAGTACCTCTCTTGTGAGATAAGGGCTCTGTTCTCACACCATGTTAGGAACTCCATGAGCTTCTGGCTCCTACTTTTACCTGCCAGAAACCTGCCCAGCAGCTGCTTTGCAGTTGTGCCACATATTTCTGCCTGCCAGTGCTGAGTACAGAATTTTAACACCACAGTATATTAAACAGTACTGGAGTTACTCTAAAATTTAAAGGGTGCCCTCAGTTATGGTACCTGAGTCATTAAAATCCTCTTCTGGTAAGTTTCTGACAGGAGAATTAACACTGTTATGAACAATACAGCAGGATGAGTATTTGTTACAGGTATGATGCAATCACTTCCAGTGACCCTCAGCCAAAACAGTGATTTTTAATTACTCATCTGGTCTCCACATATCTGATTCATGCACTCACCCAATAAGGATCAATCAGTGCCAGTCTTGCAAATACTTCACTAAAAAACATCAAATCCTAAAATATACTTATTAGGAACGAGAGTCTCTCAGCATACTTCTTTCATTGCAGTGCATTACAGTTATTTTAAAAGACTCTTACATGGTTACTTACGCTATAATATTGAAGTGATCCTTATCTGACATTTGTTCCTCAAGTAGAAGTCGCAAAGAATGTTGGATGTGAGAGATGTAGGTAGAGTTTGTCACTGATATATCAACAAGTATAACCACCCTATATAAAAAAAATGCTATTCATTAAAAGTCATTTAATTATGTATTCTTATCTTCAGTGCACTCTAACTTGTCAGGGAAAGTATCTTCTACCTATGTATCAAAATGTATAAACACTGAATCTAGATTTTAAAAAAATTCTGCAAAATATTAGGTGACATTTAAAAAATAAAAATAGCAACAGTAATGGAAACGTCTATCTTTCCTAAACTATGGAATAATCAGGGTACTGGCTACTTGTAGTGCCATAATGGCTCCTGAACCCTGAACTTGGCTCCTTCTTCTCAGTACTTGAGTATCTAAAACCCTCCTGGAATGTGTGGATGTTTGCCAGCAAGAAGAGTTGTTGGATTGTTCATTGTCCTTTCCCAGCCAAACCTCCAAGAACATATGGAATATTACTCCAAAGACAAACAGTTAAACTTCCTCTCAGCTCATCAGTGCCAGTGGTTGCTCAGGTATGGACTGACTGATGTTTTTGAACATGTTACCTATTCAGAGCTGCTCAGCATGGCCAGATTTAAGTCTTGCTTGCAGAGACAATGCAGGATGATCACATTTAATGGACAGGGAATAATTTGAGAGTGGCAGTTTTGAAAAGACCCACAGATGTGATGGACAGTCAGTGGCATGTGAATTCCCAGCACAACACAGTGGCCAGATGGGCCAATTCAGTCCTTAATCAATGAGCAAAAAAAATCTATAGTAATGGGTAGCCTCAGCTACCCTCCTTTTCTCTGAAACTCCATAGTCAAGGTTTGTAAACAGGAAAAAGAGCAAATGTGCAATTGAGGTTGAGTAAGGCCCCAGACAAGATGTAAATAAACACTGTTCTCAAACACATTAAGACTTCAAACCTTAAAAAAACCCCTCCAAAATCAAATACAATACCTTCTTTCACAAACACTTCCCCATATTCTTCTGCTAGCCACAGAGAGCCAGTCAATTCTTTTCTCATAGATTCTTACCATTTTAGCAAGGAGTTTCTATGCATAAATAAAGAAAATTTATGTTAAAAATAAAAAGTTCAAGTCTTTGATTGCTAAATGTTTAATACAGAAATAACATTAACAGCATAGTAATGAAAAAAAGTATTTTAATTCATTTAGATAGTGACATTTCATTCTTAGTACAGATATGAGAACACAGTCCAAGAAAAAAACATTCTGTGATAAAAAGCAACAAAGAATCTAAAGGTCTGTATCTCCACTTCACTTTTCCTCTTGCCACCATGTTCCAAAATGCTGTTCAGACATATCAAGAAGCAAAACCTGGTTGCAAACATCCCCAGACAGCTTCTCTTTCATTAAAACTGTCCCACTGTGATCTAGGAGGAAATCCTCAAGAGTCACTACTGCCTGTAAGAATTCCAGTGGCTGCAGACTTCCATGCACAGCTGTGTGCACATGAATCCCTGCAGTACTTAGCTAACAAGACAATTAATGAGGAATAATTAGGTGGTAGTTTAGCCCTGACAAGGCCATATCATGATGGGCAACTCACCTGATAGTTGAACAATACTGGCAGGTCAACATGGATATTTTTTATAGTTCCATCATACCATTCAAACTGCATCATCACTTTCTAGAAAGATAAATAGTTAGCTGTTCACAGAACTCAACATAAGACAGACTAAAATGGAATTTCTTCCTAAGTCATTCTTAAGAGTGGCATTAAGAGTATTTGAGTTGAATCTATTACTCAAATTTCAAAATTTAATAGAATTTCAGCTAACTTATAAAGTACTGATTTAAATGCAGCAATAGAAAGAAAAAACCCCACAAAGCCAGGGAAAAAAAGTTTCTCATCACTTGCCTCATGCAGAGTTGACGATACTGTTTTTTTAAGAATAGGTACAAAATCTTCCACAGGAGAGAAGGCATTGGGAGCCAGAACTTGATAAAGGTCTAACTTTTTAGCTATAGGAAGAAAAAACTACATTGAATAAAACACATATTTTAAAATTCATGTCTTTAATTCATGTTTCATACCTGTTGAGCTTTTCTTTCTGTGCTACCTTTCAATCCATGTGTCTTTAACCAGTCTGCTGAGGTTTTGGCCAGGATGCCTGGTGTTTGAATAATTAATGGTCCTTTGTGCTCTGGAGGCTTTGGGAAGAAGCTGGAAGGTTCTGCATTTCCAAATGCTGTGGAAACCTAGCGTGGATTTCAAGAAGAGCTCTTGCAAGTTTTAACATAATTTATTTTTACACTCAATTTAAAATATCCATCATAAAATCCTGGTGAACATAATTAAAACTAAAGTTCTGGGATTCCAACAAGCAAAACACATGGAAAACAGCTATCACTGGTCCTCCTAAAAATGGGCTTTTACTATGGATATAGAATTTTCTATATCTATAGAAGAGTGACTTCTGCTCTGTAGGTAGTCTACACAGTCCTTAGTAACTATGAGGCTGGAAGAGAGGGGAAAAAAAGAAAAGGTACAGGATAGGAAGAATGAGGGGAAAAATACAGAGTCAACAGCTGATCTCATTTATTGTTTTGCCCAATTTGTTCTCAGATTCATCTCTGCAGAGAAACAACATGCAGTTCCACAACATGAGTGATCACATCTACCAAACTGTGTATATATGCAAATATATGTAAGGGTCATATTAGCTGCCTATCAGTTTATTTATTCCCCACTATGAATTTATAGTGGGTATGTATTACTGTACTAGTTGCTTCATTTTGTAGGAAAATTCACCTACCAGCACATCTTGTGTCTTGCTGCTATGTGTTCCCAGCAATCCATTATCTGGTCCTAGATGAGGCACGGCAAAATCTTGCCATGGTAGATGATCACCCTGCAGATGGAATTTTGTCACCCTACAAGACAATAGTTTTATGAGAGCAATTCATTACCCACCATATTCCTGTATTGTCATAAAGTCATTCAAGTTTCCTCTGTTCTATACTTTGACAGTCGTTTAAGCATTAATTTAAGATACAATGTTTTGAAGGTGATACAGTATATGCTTTATATAAACTACAATGTATTTTCTATCTACATATGAAGCCTCAACTATATTTAGTAAGTTTCCTCACCCAGTTTTTTCCGAATATTGATCATTGTCCAACAACCACACCATTTTCCTGATGTGTGTATCCATTATATGAATAGACTTAGTCTTGTTTAGAAATAAAAGTAAAAAGACAGCATTAGAGCAAAAAAGTTAAAATCCTCAGAAATAAACACAATTAGAAAGGTATAAATATTGTCAGCAATTTAAACAATAATTTATATTGTGTGTGGGACAACAGCAAACTAAAAAATAAAAAGAAGTTACAATTATCCATTTATAGAAAACACAATTAGAAGCTATACTGCAGGAGCTGCTTGTTAAGGGATTTTATGCAGTCAATTATATGTGTGCACAGCTGCTGCGAGACCGGCTACAGAGCTCGAGCAAAAAAAGGGATTCACCGCAGCAATGCCCCGAGCGGCGGCGGGAGCTGAGCCAGCCGGGCACGCAGCGGGCGGGCGAGCAGCCCTCGGGCTGAGGCGCGGTACGAGTCAAGAAAAAAACATTAAATCCCGATTTTCCCTTGGCTGGGCTCCACCGCCTCCCCCCGGCCCAAGGCCACCGGGCCCTTCGGCTCACAGCGGGTGCCGGCACAGCCCTTCCCTTCCCTTCCCGTCCCCCAGACCCTCCTCCCCTCACGGGGAAGAACCCCGGGGTCCCGGCCCCGCGCTGTCCGTGCCCAGACTCACCGCACCCCGCCGGGGAGAGACCCCTCGGCTCCTCGGGGCCCGCGCCGCCCGCTCCCGTCCCTGACACTCACCTGACGGGGGAAAGGCTCTCCGGGGCACCGCGCCAGTGACAGCGACTCCCCAAACCCCCTCAGCGCCTCCCGGCACTGCCCCGACCGACCCTTCCCTCGTGCGGGACCGGGAGCGGCCCGGCCCAGCCCAGCCCGCTGTTGCGGCGTTGCCGGTGGAGACGGGGCCGGCCCCGGGACGCCGCTTGCGGCCGCCTGAGGGCGCCGGGGGGCGGGAGGGGACACACCTGAGGGGCCACACCTGAGGGGCCCCGCCGGGCGTGAAGGGACACCTGAGGGGCCACACCTGAGGGGAGACACCTGAGGGGCCCCGCCGGGCGTGAAGGGACACCTGAGGGGGCACACCTGAGGGCGAGACAGGGTCGGTTCCAGTCAGGGCAGCCGGAGCCAGTCGCTTTAGTAGACAATTTATTTTGATAAACTTGCTCAATAACAAAAATACAAGTGAAGAAAATTATGTTCATTTTATACAGTTTGTATTAACATTTGTTCAGAAATCATTAATTGAAAAAATGCTCTAACCAATAGAAAACAACCCTCAGTAAAGGCCGGGGGGCGCAGGCGGCGGGCACGGCAGGACAGCCCGCCTGCAGACACCATTTCCTTCATTATGTTCATCCTTCACAAAGGTTTTAAAGGACAGCTTTCATTTTCCCCTGTGTGTGTGTGTGTGTCGGGACAAACAGGAACCGACAGCCGTGTTGTGGAGTGGTTACACAAAGGCTCGGAACACAGGCCCGGCAGCAGGGCCGGGGCTCGGGGCACCGGCACCGCCCTCCAGCCGGGCCAGCACAGCAAAACCGCGGCACACGGCTAGGCTGGCGTGTCCTGGGAAGCACACCCTCCCCAGGTCTGAGCCAAACAGCTTCCAGGCGACTACTTCAGCTGAGCTCAATGGTAAGATTTATACAGACAAATTTATTAGTTTTTGCCTTCTGAAAGTATTGTCAGTTTCCAATCTTACTTAGATTTTGTTAGCCAAATAAATGACAAAGTGTGCACAAATTACATTATGATGGGGCATCAAACCTTTGGGAGGATTTAGAAGCAAGAGAATAAATGGAATTCTCTAGTCATGTATGAAATGAGCTGTCCTTCAAAAAGTTAAAAAATAATGGCTGGCAGAATCAGAAAAGTTTATGTAAACACTCAACACAAATATGGGATTACCTTTGGAGAAGATTCATATGGAAACATTTGCTTCTCATGAACTGAAAAAGTCTACAGATGTTTAGGCATGTTCAATACGAACTTCCTGTAGTTCAAAACAAAACCTTGTGCAAATAAAACCTATAAATAGTCTTCAGCAGATTTTACAGTGATGCTCTTAGGTATGAAAAGAATGCACACAACTTTAAAACAAAAGTAACAGACATAAGTTTGACAAATGATTGCACCATAAAACAGTGTTTTATATACAGTTTACAAGATATGATTTTCTGCTATAAATTAATACTGTACTATATAGTACTTAGTGACCTTATTAAAAGCAACTGTTGACAGCTGTCTCTTTAATTACTGGCTTGGGTTTTTTTTAATGCACCTGGCCACATCTATTTCTGGACTTGAAATGCTCAAATATTTAATAAATCTATTTGTTAAACCTCTGCTAACATTTAATAATTCATAGCAATAGCACTGGCAGATCAGATCAATTTCCAGTCAGCCAACCACAGTCTGGATAAGCTCCAAGGTAAGTGTTTTTGCTTTGTTTGTTTTTAATTATCATTATGATCCATTTAATCAAAGCCTAAATCCACATGATGTTACAATAACTGAAATAAGTAAGTTGAAGGGGCGGGAAGGGAAGAAAATCTTAGCAGCTGAGAAACTCTCCCCACCCCCCAGCTGTGTTCCAGTTACAAAAATCTCAAACTATTTACAAGTGTAACATTTCTGAAAACATAATTTATAATCCAAGTTTTAGTGAATACTTTAGGACAGTAGTGATAACACCAAATTTTGACACATATCAAGCAGCTGAACCCTGCCTTTTACATCCACCACTATCACTAGGGGCCTTACATTGCCCATGCAGATGGGCATGGATTAAGATGAAGTCTTAAATTAGGAAGCAAATTATACTTAAACCATGATTTCCAAGTAAGTGCTTGGCTGAATTTACAGATAGTATACTTTGGAAAAACTTAGTAATCCATAAACACTCCATTCTACCTGTGAATGAGCTGACTGGAAAAAAAAAATTACTTAGAAACCATTCCAGTGGAAAGTTTGGTCAAAAATTTCAAAAGAAAATATACACCAACAAATAACCTTTTTGTATGAAAATACCTTGGGAGGGGGAGAGGGAAGAGATGGAGAAAGGCAGGGACCCACTATGGTCTGAATGGCACAGAGTTTAAAATAATTGTGCAAACTGTGTTATTTTCAAACACTCCAGTTTACCTGGTAAGTGGTTATTTTAGAAACTGCTGATTTTAACATAAATCTCATCCTAAAATGGCTGACTATTCATTAATGCAGTTCATCTAATAAGCTCAATGAAACAGTGCTCAAAACAGACAATTTTTTAATTTTCAGAATGAATCTCAGGTAAACTATGTACTAACTGGAAAACAAATACTGATAGTGCAGGCAGCTTCCCTGGAACACCAACCTAGTAGTGAATTAAGATGTCTGTGGATTCAATTATTTACCCTTGTGTTGAAAAATAAAACTACTTTTAGTGAATATTTACTCCAAATTTGGGTAGCCATTAAATCTACATTTAAAATAACAACTTTAGTAAACAAGGCATACATTTTTAACAATTATATTGCTCATTTTTTTGGCAAAGATGAATTAATACTCAGCTGAAAATAAGTTCATCCATCTTTGCAGTGGGATAGTGTTTGCATTACTTTAAACATTGCATTTTGTATGTGCTAGAGAAATGCTTACCTATGGTAAAATGCTGTGCTTGAACATGTATGAATGCTAATGTAACAATGCAGTAGAAAAAGAGATTTTCTGTACAACAGTTGCTAATAATGTAAAGAGTGTCAGTTTCCCAAAATTAGGATTTTAAGGTATGACATGATCTCACCTTCTACCCTCATATACAAATAAATTACCATAAAAAGAATTTTAGCTTAACTTAAAATTGCACCTAGAAAGGCATGGGATCGTTTGTACCTATTACAAAAAACTGTTAAAATCAAGGGCTGCTACAAAGAATGAGGTAAACTGAAGACTCTCAGCTATGTGGCCTTCAGAAAAATGGCTTTTTTCTATTGAGTTCTAGTTTTGCACACCACAGTGTTCTGCTAGCAAAGCATTCTGAGTTCTTTTCCAGGAATCATTTGTGTGTATATACATATATATATATATACATATGTGTATATACACACACACACACACATACACACACACTGTATACTGCATCAGCAAAATATATATATATATTTATATATATATTTATATAAATATAAGGACGAATCCCCCTCTAAAATGTTCCTTAGTGTTTCCTAGAGCTTATGGGGGAGCAGGGGATGTATGTGTTTCTGCTGTTACATACATTGAGAGAACATGTTTTGATCTATTGGCTTCTTGGTGCAGTAATGCAAGATTGATCCACATGGGTGCCAAAGGCTTTGCTCATCAGAAGGAAGATGTAAAACACTAATCTCCTACACAGTGAGGCCAGCCTCACTTGAATTCCTCCACAACCCTCTGGTCCACCACGAAGTTCATAAATACTTTGACTTCCAAATTGTTGGACGTTAAAAACAGGAACAGTCCAGTGACATGGGGTGTTATGCTTCAGTGTAAAGCATTCTTCACCAGTTCCTATCACAGTGCAGACCTGACTGCATTGGAGTATGCTCGGATTAGTCAGCGTGGTCTGTATTTGGTTATGGGAAAGGCTCTCCTTTTTTTCATCCAAAGTGCATAGTGAGAACAAGTCAAAGCATTCCTCTTTTCAGTCAGTGTTTGATAATATGATTTAGGCATCCTCCTGAGAATGCAATTCTGATGTCTTGCTCTTTTCCAAAATAAAGTCCTGCAGTCCAGACATTCATCAGCCAGGTAAACAAACTTTGCCAGCAAATAGAAGTCCCACTATTGTAAAGAAAATGGATAAGACAAACAGTACATACGAAGATCCAACCACTGTGTTATTGGGTAATTTATATGGTTGACCTCCAACTTCATTGATGTAAAATCCTATTGGAAATATTAGGGCTGCCATACAGAATAGAATCACTGCAAAGAAAAAAGAAAAAAACAGTCACTGCTGTGTTAAAGTGAAAATATTTACCTGTTCAGAGCTCTCCAGAAAAACAAGCAAAATATCCCAACTGAACTGAAGAGCTGAGATCAGAGCTGAGTTCATAACTTGCTTGAAATGACTCAGTAGGCTTTATGATGCTTTCAAAACATCCCTCATCTACTTCCAAGAAAGACTAAAAGTCCCCAATTTTGACTGTAATTTCAGTTCTGCTCAAGAGATCATGAATCCTCTTCACAGAATAAAAATTGGTAGATAAACTTCTACCACCATTTCAAAGTTCAGTCATTTCTTCTCCAGTTATTTTAGAGTCATTTTGCCCAGTCAAGATAAAGTAACATTCAACACTGAAGAAACTTTTTCTATTATCAGTTCTTTTTTCAACTGTAGTTGCCCTCTCCCATTCTTCACGCATTCATTTTCTGTAAAAGCTTTGCCAAAAATAGAAAACACTCAGATTGTCATTACAGTTTCTTTTAAGATGAGAAGATACCAGTTTCCTAAATTTATATTAATGTTCCCTTAGATAATGAAATACCCTTAGAATTTGCCATTATAATACAATGAAATGAAAGTTTTCCAATTCAGTTTAATTCAAGCTTCTTAGTGAAAAACTAAATTCAGGCTCTGTGAACAAAGAGATCAAGCAATGAGGGCTTTTATTTCACTTCAAACTTATGTTTATGTTGTTCTTGCAACTGACTCTGTGTGAAAGTACAAGAAATACAGAACTCCTGTTAAAGAATTACATTACAGATTTCAAGGCCTTCAAGCATCAATAGTGGCCAAGATTCTTCACAGCACATTTCAACACCCTGATCAAATCCAGGAGAGAACATTCAGTGTTGTTCCCTGGATGACAACTCCAGTGTTTCTGTAGCACACCTTTGGAAAAGTAACCCTGTTTAGTTTGGATGTAGCTGTGCAGGTCTCTACTGTCTTAGTCAAGGGAATGACTTCTAAATATGGCTCCTCTGAGAGGCAAGATATTCTTCACAATAAAAAGGATTGGCTTTTGAATTGGTTTGATTGTATATGCAAGAATATATAATTGGGTTTTTTAATCAGAATAAAACAGAATTTGATCTCATTCTACTAATTCAGTCAAGTATTAGTCCTTTACTCTTATTTCATTTCTGTGTATTTCAGTGTTGTTTCAGACATTATTTACTGTGAGTGGAACATGGCACCACAGTACCTACAATTCAACTAAATCTAATTAGATCTGGGGGGAGAGAGGAGCTGAACCTCCTCTGTTCTCTCACCAGCCCCACAATCCACATACCAACATCTTCTAACATGAAGCACAGCTCACACTGAAGCCTCTCCTAGTCCTCAAACTCTGCCTATAACCTGGCCATACACAAAAAAAAAAAAAAAAATTCAAGCCAAGTTACAATGCTCCTGCCTGAACAAAGTGTTGTCCTTGTCTCTTCCTTGTCTCTTCTTTCTCTTCTCCACTGCTGCAAGGGGAAAGCTTGGGGATGCTGTTCCCTACCTGAGCCTCCTTAAAAGTCAAACAAGCAACATCAAAAACCACTGGCAATAGTAAGAGCCATCACCTTAATCACCAGCTCCCCTGCAAGAAGTGCTGCAGCTGCTTTTGTTCCCAAGGTATGTGAAATAAAGTCAGGGGCTTGTCTGTTGCCTTTGGCATCACCAGAACAAAGTTTCTAGTCTTAACAAATAAGGAAACAATCGGTTGGAGCAGCATCAGTATTTTTTAATAAAAATACTTCACTACTGCTCTTCCTCACTAAATACAGATGCTCCAGTTTATCCAGCCACAGTGCTGAATTATTCAGCTACACTGAACTAATTTTTTAAGGGATTCCATGTATATCCAAGACGAATAGTTTACCATATATTTTATATCTTAGTGCTTATGATTTCCATAGCACCGGTCTCAGCTTTGAGGAAAAAACACTCATTCTAGAAAATACTGGGCATGATGAATCTGAATTCAGAGAGTCTCCAAGTAGGACCTGGGCATAAACAAAGAATGATGCTTCCATAAACCACGATGCACATCAGAACATCTGCTCCTTGCCTTCCAGAACACATAAAGCAGCTTTCACAACACCTTGGATCACTCCTTCGGCTGCCAGCGCCGAGCAGGAAATCCCAGATGTTCCACTGGAGGGGGCTCGTGTCTCACACACTGTGCCTGCACGCCGGGGGATTCTTCAAAGGGGGAAGAGCACAATCAGAAAACATCTGGCAACTGCACACTTGCCACATTCCTGCTCAGTGACACCACGTTAGACCACCATTAGAACAGAACCAAAGACCCACACACCAGACCTTAGACATTAAACAATGAAGAAAGTTTTAATCTGCGATTACCGGTCCATGCAATTCCACACTACACAATCCTTAAAAAATGCTTCCTTATTTTAATTGTATCTCAAACATCTAAGTCCATCTGAGGAAAGCATGGATATGTGTTTTGTGAGCAGCTCTATGTAAGCATAGAAGAGCTTTCTAGTCTGCATCTGAATGGTGGCTGTCAAAAAACTCAATTAGTTCTTGTAATTCTTCAGCTTGAAATTGTTTTGAGCATCTAATGACAACTTGAAAAGAAATCTGGTCTTCAAGAAAGGTTTAGTCTTCAGAGGGCTCACTGTAATATCTGCTTGCCTCTGTAGACCCACATAACATAGAAAGCAGCACCTGGTACAATTTTTTAATAACTCAAGAAGCA
>JANRGV010000045.1:8845791-8869147 GCA_024734035.1 Alethe castanea | reverse complement strand
ACACCAGAGACAGACATTCACAGGATAGCTACTGTTAGTTAAGGATGTGATTATACTGCTCCATTTTCACTTGCATTCCAAAAAGCAGTCCATTATTGTTCATGAACTTTTAAATCCTCAGGAAAAAAACCCAAACCAAATCCAGACTCTCTGGTAACTGCTGGTAAAAAGGTAGAAATACAATTCTTCTGTCTAGCATCTTCTCCCTTGATACATCTCAGAGAAGCACCTCATTCAGTAGTAGCAGACACAGAATTAATTCCCTTTCTAGTTGAAACAGATGGTAAGAAACATGAATCTGTACCATGTAAACAGATGAGGGAGCTCTGTGAATTACTGCAATAGCCAAAATTGCAATAACAGACATGAGATCACCTATGTGGCCTCCATGGAGAAGAAACTGTGGACATTGTTTCTATTTATGGAACTTAACAGTATCTGTCTGAACGACCATGAATATGACATTTGAGATTTCCACACCTTCACCATATCCTATCTTATCAACTGGACAATAGGCAAAAGATTTACATAAATCTGAAGCAGAGGTAACAAAATAGGAGCACTGTCAGAGACAAATACCAAAAAATACCAAAGCCAGGTCACTTTTTGGCTTCCAACTTCTGTCACTATGTCCCAGGGCATAATTAGTGATGAGATGGTATAGAAGCTGGGATGGCAAAAGGCAGTTCTGGTATACAAGCAAAGGAACAGCTGGTCAGAGCTTTGCTTGCTACCTCCACACTGGGCACAGCTATGGGTTTGTGACCCCCTGTTCACTGAAGAATCACACAAAACCTGGGCAGAGCACAGATGAACATCAACAAGGAACCTACTCTCCATTACACTCTATGAATGTGGTACTACTGAAACACCAGTGACAGTTTTGATAGGATCTGTGCCCAGAGTGACAATGCCTAACACATCAGTAGGAATACTGATTCCTGAAAGACTCTTTTTCTACAAAAAATGAAGGAAAATCTTCACGTTTACCTGTATGAGACCTTTGTCTCTCATGCAGCATGACCTAGAGGACAACAGTTTCTCTCCTCTCCACAAAGGTGTTTGCAGAGATGTCAGAAGGATAAGTTTCTGTGCAGTAAACCCACCAACAACTGGGGAATGAGGCAACTGCTGTGCTTGTAAATACCCTCTGGGGTGTATCCCTTCAGAAGTGTATGGAAGAAAGAGAACTGACAGATCAAACTTGTCTTCATGTCTCTCAGCTAAACAAGATAAACAAGACCACTCTCAGCAACAATTCATATTTATAGGTATGCAAATAAAAAAACCTGGCAATAAGTATGTACTTGAAAACACCTGGAGTCATTCAAGATGACAAAATTGCAACCAAAAATTCTATGAAAAATATAAGGTATACAACTATATATAAATTCCAGCATGAACTGGGCAAAAGTGACCTCTTACCAGGCTTTCCTTGCTGCTCTCAGAGTTGTAAGGGAAAGGCTGAGCAAAAGGATTCCTTTGCCTCAGGTGTTTACTCCAGACCCTCTTGCATTTGTAGGAACGGAGCTGCAGTCCCAGAGCTCACTTGGAAGCCCCAGCAGACTCCCCTGCCTGCCCAGGACAGCATGTCCTGTGCTGTGTTCAGAGTTCTGAGAGAAGAATATCTGCTAGCAGCCTGCATAAGCCCACCAAGTCTTGAAATCATTTGCAGATGAGATGTAATATAACCCCCTTCTAATGAGTTACACGTTTTCATCTGGCACTGCACAGGAAGGATCTGCTCAGGGTATGCCAAGGTGATTCCACATGGGTGCAGATTTCCTAATGCTAACCTACAAACAGGTTACTAATTTGTCTTGCATCCAACCAACCACAGAAGTCACTCTCAACAACGTTATGAAAAATCTAGAATTGTTCCTTCCATTCACTTCTATTTTTCAAAATTAATTTTCCTAACAAGTGAGTTCAGAGATAAAATTGCCCATCATCTTTGTTAACAGGAATGCAAAGGTCACAGAGTTGTATGTATGGGAGATGAATACCTAAGACATTGAATTTTATAATTCCAGCAATGCAGAGATCATATCTTAATAGAATTATGAATAATTCTGACTTGCATAAGAACAAATTAGTGTTTCATTATTAAACATCTCATACCAAGAAGACAAGTGCTGAAATAAAAATGTCCTTTTATACTAAGATGTCTAATAATGAACCTGTTGCAAGTCTGAAGAAATCTCTAGAGAAAAAATCCAAAACAATAAAGCTTTAGGGTACCACACTTTTTGGCTGAACTAATCATCACAGCTGTAGAAAACTAAAGCTGCAGGGATGTGATGATTTGAGATATTAAAGAAAAACACTGATATCTAGAACTCAAACTCCCCTCTTTACCCAAGAGCTTTGACTCCAGCTCACTGTAAACATTTTAACTTTATACAGCATTTTTATTTTACACCCCCCCATATATTAGATACACATGAAATATGTATAGATAAATAGGTGCACTGGAAAAGTTGGGAAGGAATATTCAGTAATACTCAGGTCTGCTATTTTAATCATTCACTGGAAAATAAATGTAAGTCAATCACAATGGATACAGCATTTCAATAGCTCCATTGTCTGCAAGAGCTGCACTATTAATTTAATATGCTGTGTAGCAACGTTGTCAGAAAGATGGCTTTGACTGTTCAAGTGCCTCAGTGAAGCACCTTTGTTGAAGCTGATCACTTTTTAGTATTATTCCCTTCCCAAAAACAAGGTTAAATCTAACTCGTATTAGATATCATTAGATGTCACAGAGTTCCATTAAACTTTATTTATGCCCATGCAAACCACAAACTTGCATTTTCTAGTTAGTGTTCACACTACCTTTAGTGGTTTTTCATAATTCAAGTCAATTTAAAAGCCCTCAGGTTTTGAGTTTTTTCATGCTGTCATCCCCACCATTAAGGCACCATTTCACAGTTGGGCTAAGCCTGTAACACACACCAAGAAAAGGAAGTTTGGAAGTTATTGCCCTTGCTCATTATAACTGGATTTTTCTTTGCAATGAAGTAGCCATAGGATATGTTCCCCTGGGTGCAAACACAGGGCTGCTGGAGAAGGCTCAGCTGTAGGAGTTACACTGGTGCTCATGCAGAGCACAGGGAGGGGAGGCAGAAAAGCACTGGTACTCCTCCCTCTGGCTAAAGCACGGCTGCAGGTCACTTCTGGGAGCAGAAGGCTTGGTGAAGCACAGCAGATGCTCTGCAGTGGGCAATCCTCCTGCATAGCCAATTAGGATGCAGACACTCTGAATAAAGCAGCTGCTGAGAGCATGAAGCAGAACTGAACCAGCCTCAACCCCGAAGGAGGTATTCACAAGACACCTGAGTAAGGGACAGGTTACCTCAGACGTACCAACTGCCTCAGAGAGGGAATTCTCAGTAACTGCAAGCTCCTGTGACTAAGTCTGGATACTGGGAGTGGGGAAGTATGAAATACTACAGCCACTCAAGTCAGGACTGACCTCTTCTAGCCCTGCTCATTTTCTCAGGTCAATTAATAGCACTGCCCAAGGAAGGTAAAGAGGTCAGGCCTCCCTTTCTTTCACACCATTACTCCCTCAATTACAGTCACTTAGGATACCAACCCCTTTATTTCTGAAGACTTATTTTTCCCTCAGATGTGGTATTCAAAGAGAAGGACTGTTTTGCATTGCAGGAGCCCTAAGCACTTGCTCCTTTCCAACACTACGGTGTTATTTCAGACTCCACCAGTTTACCCTGCATACAGGTCAACTGTGCAGTTGAGGTCACTTACTTCCAGTGAAAGCTATCCAGCGGGCATACTTAGTAGCTTCTCTTCGCCAGTGGGAAGCCACCAGCAAGCCACATGTGACAGTTAGTGAAATGATTCCCATTATGATGAAAAATAACGTAGTGACCCACTCGGGAGGCAGCCGTGGAGGAATACAGGTCCTGTCACGTCCATGGATGGTTTGACACTGTCGCACAAGGCCAACTGTGAGAGCACCTGAAAACACACAGCAGAGAGGCAAGTAAACTTTCAAAATCCTCTCTGAGGGGCGCTCCATTGCAAACCACAGCTCAGAATTGCCCCAAAGTAAGGGATTCTTTCTCTGGTGAACCTTAGCAAGCCTTTCAAACACGGAGCATGGGGCATGCTATAAACATCTATCTTCATGTTCCTTCATCACACGCTTGCACAAGCTGAAGTGAGATGGCTGCAAGCTCTAGCTGGTTCCTGAGTGGCAATCAAGGTCTAATCAAAGGGATAAAGCGCTCCTAATAAAGCCTGCCAATATCTGCTAATGTGCTAGCTGACTTGCATAGAGGATCACTCCCTCATCTGTGCAAGATGAAGTACTTTTATAGCCTAACAAAACGAGTTGTAGCCCCTCCTAAAATGCCTTTGTCTAATATCTTTTGCCCTCATCTGTAAATATGGCTTTAAGCCTTTGACTCTTGCAGCAGAAACTGCATTTGATTCATGTATGATTTTAAAAAACATTTAGAAACCCCACACTTTTTCACAGTAACTCATTAAAGAGTTCTTCCATGCAAGACTGATCAATCATTTTGATTACTAACAAGAGTTACTATGCACGGAAACTGGGATATCTACACAAAAGATCTATCAAAGAGATCCCAGAAAAAGGATAAGATTGGTACAGAAACCATAAAGATTTAACTGAAATGATGTTTTTTCTATGTAATAATAGTAATAGTAATAGTAATAGTAATAATATTCTTTTAAATCCAAGTCAATGTTTTTGAGACTTATAAAGTAGCTTTTAGTGAGCTTTAATAATGAAGTTATCTTTCTAATCCCAATTTAACATGCAAGATTAAGATCCATTTCTTCCAGTGTCTCTGCTTTGTTCTAGATTTCTCAATTTTGTCTTTTCTTCTGAATTGTTATCCTAAATAATCACAGTTATCCTTTATCTGCATTAGGAGTAAAACCTAACAGTGGGCAGCATTAGAGTCAACATCTTTCTCCACAAATTACTTCAAGTAAATATTGTTTCAGTTGACCTGTTTCAAATAAAAAGACTTAAGACACAATTATAGTAAGACTGGGAAGCTTAGGCTGAGCATGTCCTTTGGAGGGACAAACATCTGTCATACTTTCTAACCTCTTTTTTGGGGAAGGAAAAAGCATAAAACAAAGGAGAAAGCCAATAGTCAAAAGAGTAACCAGTCCTAGCATGCACCTTCTGGCACCCTGGAGCCAATTTCTACAGATCCTCTCTGCTCACACCTCAGCAATGACTACCAGCAGAATCAGCTTCTGAGCTAGAATTGTTGGGTTAGGAGGCAGCATATTATGTTTTATTAGATGTTTAGAGTTTTATTAAATGTACTGCTTCATGTCCCAGGGGATGAGAAGAACCAAATGCGAAACCATTACTGAATCAGTTCTGTTGATGTATTCTTGCAACATTTAGACTACAAAATATCACCCTTATTCAAATATATCCTTTTAATTACACATCCATTGACTGAAAGATTCAGGGATGAATTTTCAGCTGAAAACTACAAACTAACAACTATAAAACCAATAAAGTTGGCATTTTCTACTCCAGATACTCCTGCTGTGCACCAGGATCACACAAACCTGAGCCAGGGTTACACAAGCAATCCTGCCCAGCTCCAAGCCTGCACAGTACAGTTTTACATGAACTGCTTCTCTTCTATAACTTGCAATGTTTTCATTGCACATCAGCTGCTGGAGCAGAGGGGAGATGTGCCTGTGTCCTTAAAAGTCAAGCTCCCTGGAAAACACACACTGCAGAACCTCATACAAAACACTGAGCAGTTTCCTGTAGTTTGGAGATAAAGAGGCTATTCACTGCAGCATCATAGAACAGGAAATTAATCCCAATCACTCTGCAACACTAGGATTTAACAACAATTTTACTATCCTTACAGCAGAAGTCAGTTTTTTCTAAACTGCAATTCTAATCAAAGAATGACTTCATAAAAATGACATCATACACTCCATAGATGTTTTCTGAATTCAAAGACCTCTTCTGACTTCAGTGGCAATAATTTAGTGCATTTTTAACTTTGAAAAGAGCAGCAGTGATAAGACTCACTCTGCTGAACTTGGTTCCATTTTGTGTCTTCACTGAAACTGAAAAACAGCTCCTGTAGATGAGCATATATTAGTGAGAGACAACTATTTCATTTTGTAGATGCAATTTGCAGTTTATATTAAATATATTTTTCAATTAACAAGAGCACATTTAACATGTCAGATTCAGAGAGAACCAAAGCTAAGCCCAGAAGTGCCATATCTAGAGGAAACAAGAAAACTCCATCTTGAACCATACTTTTTAATGCAATTTCTCTTCCTATCAACATCTACTACTCCAAAAAGCAATTAAAAAAAAAAAACCAACAAACTCACCCAAATCAAAAAACCCAGAATTGAAAATTAAGAAAACGAGAAAAAAAAATCTCTGAATTGTGAGCACCACTGTAGCATTCCTTCTTAATACACATGGATATTTGCAAGAAATTATTCAGAGGATGGCTTCCTAAACATCACTTCTGGTGCCCGAGTGTATTGTTTTACTCTGGTGGGTTGTTTTGTTTTTGTTTTTTTTTAATCAGAGTTTTAAAGTGTCAGCAATTAAATTTCAGAATCTGACATTTTTTGAGAAAATACACTGAGCTTTATGGTTAAGATCTTGCTAGCACATACACAGTATTTCTTCTTTACTCTGCTTTATGGACTACAAATCTGAAGTAGACATACTCCATATTTAAGGTTTTGAACCTTGAGTGTGCAGCCTCTATGGAGCCAAACGGAGGACAAGAGGTCTGTGAACCATTTCTGAAGGTTTCACAAAGGTAACTGGAAAATCAACTTCATTATGCACTCATAAATTCAGTTAATATTCAAGTTGACTACACAGGAATACCTCAGTTGTGCGCATAAACTGGGCACAAGGAAATGAAACCTCAGGGCTCATTCCATAGTGACAAATCTGTTGAATTCAGACTTCAAAAGAAGTCTCTGGTGTGGGAAAACAGTATTCATTTGCCATGAAATTCAAAAGAAGAGCATGTGTATATGTTATTTTATTCTGATGGTCCCATTCTGAAGCAATCAAGCAAACAGTTTCCAGGAAGCTGCAAACAAACTTGTCACAGAAAATCTTGTTTCCTCTTATCTAGTCTATCATTGAAAAGAAGGACAGAGATATGAAATTGCAGAGTCCTTCTGCCTTAGTTAGAGAACAGCTCAACAGCCCATCTCAAACAAATGCTCTCCTGCTCTCACCTGCCTCTGTCCCCAGAGCTTTCCAGACTGGCATCATTCAGGTCAGTACAGCTAGAGCAGGAGGTGATGAGGACAGATATGCCAATTACCAAAGATGAAATTCAATCTTTATCAAATCAGAGAATGCTGCACGGAGTAAATGGTCCTTACTGAAGTGGTCCTTAGTCTTTTCCAGTAAATCTATTCCCTGAAGTGCCAAAGCATTTCTAACACATTAAAAAAACCTCTCAGTAATAACAACCTGTGTATAACCAGGGCTCCAGTGAATTTCAGAGAAAGATTTTGTGATCACCCAACTCCTCAAAACCACCAGTAATGCTCATTTTTCAACACTGCATATTTTTACTAGAATCAATGACAAAAAGGCTCTTCAACAAATACACCAACGCCGGGGAGCATCACCTATTTAACAATTAAGTTTCCCAAAACCATTGAGGAAAAGGGGGAAGGAAAGGCACCAAACCAAGGCAAGGCAAGCCCTCATTTCCCCTGGTGCAGATGTGCAGCTGCCAGGGAAGCGACCCCCAAGCCCCACTCCAGCCCCGCCGTGCTTCGCCATCCCTCTCCTGTTTCCCTGGTAACTACAGAGCCACTAAGGAGGAATCACACTCTAAGAGAGAAACAAAGATTGCTGCAGCCCTTTAACTCCCCCTCCTCTACATCACTTGTGAATTATTGAAAGTGGCACGGCGATAGCACGGCTGGAAAGCAGCAGCACTGCAATGGCCACTCAGATGCTCGCTGTTCCTCTGTTACCTGAGTGCCAGGACACGTGGGATCAAGTGTGACACACGGACACAGGAGAGGTGCCACTGCCACGAGGAGCTGACCACAGCACAAGGAACAACTAACATGGTAAAAGATGCAGTGAATGAGGTGGGGCTTGAATGTTAGAAGGTCCCAGAGCTCAGCAGCTATGCTGGCACATGAAACTCCAAGGCACAAACCCTCAGAACTGCTCTTGCTCAGCCTGGGGTACCTGCACTCCCCTACTGTCACAACTTGAAAATGAGCTTAGCCTTCACCATCATTTTAGACAAAATGCTCTTTCTTGGGTTTAAATGCATCTGCAACCGCTTATATTCCTTGACAACAGTTTCCTTATTTCTACCTCCCATACATCAACCACATCCTTAGCAAAATGCTCAATACTAACATTAAGTAAATATTACAGGCCAATATACCAAGGCTATTGGGGGTTAAAACACAGAACTGTCCCCAGAGAACCACCTGCTCTGCCTCCCTCATTGTCCTGAAGAGATGGGGTGGAGCTGCTGGAAATACCAGTTGTGACTGGCAGAGTCTGACAGTTTCTGCTCAAAGGAGATACTTTTCTTTAGTGTACTGTGGATTTGTTAAACCATATTTGTTAAATTAAAATCACAGTTTAGAGGTTTCTTGATGAGGTGCTGGTGACATAAATTTTAGAGCACTGCCAGTGTGGCAAGGACACTGCTAAGTTTTATGTTTTATTAATGAGCACAGTACATGGAGCTCTGTTATTCTGGCACACTAAAACATTCATTGCTGCTGGTTAGGTAACAGTCACATGCCAGGGAATGACATATGTGAAGTTAAGGGCAGCTCAGTTAAATCATTCCCTGTAACTCTCACTGGGCCACAGACAAGGATAGCTCGGTATTGGAAAATTTCTAAGTTCTATTCAGCTGATAAACTTGAATGCAAAAGGTGTAGGTCCATTTAAGAGGAACAGGCCCCAGCAATGAGCAGAGCTGTAGCTTGTTGCCAATCCAAGTGGAAACTTGAAAGGCCTCAAGAAAACACAGTGATTTGGTCATGGCAGACTATGCACCAGTGTTAAGGATAACCATCAAGCTGGCATTGGTCAGCTTGCCTTTAACATGTTTGCTGCTCCTTGACTGCAAGCAAGCAGAAGAACCAAGCAGTCTTCTGAGACTCAACGTGAGCAAAGTGTAGCCAAGGAATTTCTGAGAGGAACAAGCAACATAGCATGGAAAGAATAGTTCCAATGCACCTACCCATACAGGAAACAAGGAGGAGGGACTTCCAAGAAGAAGATTTTCAAAGTCATCAAAGGAATTTGGCAGTTGAAGTGGGATGTTTCCCATTCTTACATATGGAATTTATTTTCCTGCAACAGGCACTTGAAGTGATGTTGCTATACAAAGGGGAAAGAGAGAATGACTTCTTTAGGTTTACTTACACGTGTTTTGTTTTGGGTAAAATTGCTATGAATTCTACAGCCTAGGTAGTAGTTCCTTGGAAACAGAGGGCTATCCCAAAATCCAGGGAACTGACAGTACTGATCATTCCCTACCACGGTCTTGGAGGTACTCTATACAGTTAATTCTACTTATTCCAGTGCAAAACTCTATTAGAAATCAGGCCCTGTACCCTCTTTTGAGATTAGACATGCTTAGAATAAGCAATGCAGAAGGTTAGGGGAAAAGTTATGCCTTTGTAGGATAAGCACCACCGCTGGTGTGAAGGGGAAAAAGATAACAGCATCCTGCTGGTTTGCAAAACCAAGGAGGAAAAAAGAACTAACAATGCTGGGGAAGACCACCAGATCCTGTATGGCAAGGCCCACGTTGTAAGAGTCAAACAGAATCATGAGGTCTCTGGATGTCATGTCCCACTGAATGAGCTCCACAGGCACAGCTCACAGAATTGCTCTGTATCTACAACTGTTCACAGTTATAGTCTTGCAAATTACAGTCCTCATCTCAATTTTCAACCTTGACCCACTAAAGCAATTTTTAGAAGTTTACAGTCTCAAATAGCATCATATCAGAGCATTTTTTAAAACAGCACATACACATAATTAACTACAACTAAGGAACTACAAGCAAGCTGAACACCTTGTCTTCCACATTTGTGCTTCAGTCATTATAGGACAACACAGTAACTAAGTTATACCCAGACAGGTATAAAGAGTATATAAAAGAATCAAAATATAAGATAAGATCAACTGCCAGTCTCTAATCAAGTATAAGAATACGTCTGGTACAGTTCTTACAAAAATAATTAATTCTTTTGTGAGGAATGGAGGCAGTCTGAGCAGAAGCTCTTTAGCACTTATGCTGCTAAAATAACTTTGAGGTTACCAGGCAAGCACAGTATTCAGGATGCAGCAGAACAGATTGATTCTTTCACTGCAGATGTTCCAGTACATTGTTCAGGTAGTAGATTAACAGGAAACCAAGACTCACTAAAACAAGATTTATGAATGTTAAAGGATGATCTACAGGAAGGCTGAAAAGAATAACAGAGGTTCAGCTGCAAAGGCACAGAACATAGAATAGTTCAAAACAAACATTATAAATTATCTTTCCTGCCTTTTGTATGCCAAATCTTATGCTTTTGGCCTACAATTTCTCTCCCAAATCATCTAACAGGTATCATAACCCTGGGAAAAAAGTTTTGGAGTTTCTCACTCTGAAGAAGGCCAGATGAAATATCAATTCAAACACCCACTGGACTTCTATTGGTATGAAGCCAAGAGCTAAAAAATATTTATACCATTTTAAAAAGTCAGTTTTTATTAAAGACCTAGATTTACTTATCAAGTCCCTGCTATATCTAGAGGGCCTCTTTTAAGAAACTTGTTGTAAGAGTCCTTGTTGCAAGAGTCCTTGTTTAAGATTATATTATACAATCTGTTATTTCTTTTCTGCTCCATTTATCCCCTTCTCTCAAATCTGATGCTCTCTTCCTTTCAAACCAATTTTGAAATGCATCGTCCGTCTTGCTCTAGAGATGTAAAGGGTGTTTACTTGCTTCAGGAACAAAGTATTCTTAAAAATATTCATACAGGTGAGGTAATATCTCTGGCTTCAAATGCAGCTTATGTTAGCTATGAGGAACCTACCACTTTAATTATATTCAACAATCTAATTTCCAGAAAACAGAACTTATTAGGTACCATTTTTGGCACTCCTTAGAAATCTTACTGACTTTTAAAGAGAAGAATTCAAAATTTTAAAGTCTAAAGCCAGTGTCAGAGTGTGGCAGCAGGCAGAAAAGCCTGCCTTGCTGCTGAATAACATCTGGTGCCAAGTTGCCTCAAAATTTTTCAATTCATGCCTAATGCAAACCAAATCCCCCCTTCACAAAACCCACAGTCTTCTCCCTCCCTCTTCCTTTCCCAAAGAGAAAAAAAAATCAGGGGCCATCTAATGGGAAAGACTTACACATACTAGGAATGTTTATTACTACAGATGACAATCATTATGATACATTAGTTCTAAGAGATGCCTAAATTGCAGACATTTGGACCAATAAAAAGTGAGTTTATTTCTGAATTCTAGTAACTTTCAATGCCCTGCTGCTTGTGTATTGACTTTACTTAATGTTTTTTTAATTTTGCAACCCCATCTTTTTTTTGAGTTTTTTTTTTGAGATAGACCACCAGACTCTCTCAGAGCTACCTGCAGGCACCAATGCAGAACAACTCTCCTGACACAACAAAGGCTGTGTGTTCTCACAAATCAGAGCCAAGAAATCTGTCTGTGCTGAAGGTATTCTTTCCTTCAGAAGAAGGTATTCATTCCTACTTCATAAGACAGCATTAACTAAATGTTGCTTAAAAGGATCTCTAATAAACTGCATCCTTCTGGTTGTTTATTTTCTAATGCTGTAAGCATTTTCACAATGGAACAGTTTTGTCAGTGACTAGAATCTTTACAGTTTCTGAAGTGGCAAGGGCCTGGAAAAAAAGAGAGAACTTCCCTAAAATAAGAAAGCAACGTTTTATTTAGTTTAAAACACAAACAAAGAATCCAGTTATTTTAATTTTTCTTCCAACCAAAGTAGAGCTACTCAAAATTGACAGAATTCACTGACTAAAAAAAGAAAGATCAAAGGCAGTGTCAATACTTAAAAGTGATTTTTGGAGTCAGCCACACCATTTTACTCCATATGTTCAGCTTCAGAGCCCTCCATTTTTAACTCGTGCACATTCAAAAGCATCATTTCCCCAAGTTAGCTGAGTTACAAACTTAATAGATGTGCTCAAGCAGATCAGGATGGATACACCAAAATTCCCAAACCATACCAACCAAAGCACCCTACTGTTCTCCCTCTTCTTATTCATGGAGAGAAAGTAAGGAATAAGGATCATCTTCCTCTGCCTGTTGTGCTTTGCACTGATCTCGGCTTGCATCAGACATGCTCCAAGGACACCCACTGATCTGGCTCTTCCAGGGCCTCATGCATCACCCAGTGGTGAAGGTGAAAAGAGAAATGTTGAAATGCATTCTGGCATTTATATGGTTAGAAACACATTTGCAAAGTTTCAGGTTCTGTTCTGCAAACACTCAGCCTAAATACACCTTATGAGCTCCAATGTTTGCCTACACCAGAGCATAACTTTCTCTTGGCCCACTACTGACAGAATATTTTAGGCCCAGATTACCTGAAAGTACAACAAACAGACTACACTAAATAAAGAACAAAACATTCATACCCCAAACCAATTGTGGCAGTTTCCTTACATCACATAACTAATGGCAGGATTGTATTTATAGCAATGAGGACATGAGAAGGGAGGTTTGCAGGTAGAAGCAATCCTTCATTAAAACCACTAGAAAAATTAGAAAGATTAAGCACATTTCTGATCTTGCAAGTTTTTCCTTGAACACACAGGTTACCACCACTGCACTTGCTGGGGATACACAAGATCCTGTCTCTGTCCACTGGAATTGCTTTTTTCATAAGGCAGCTTTATCAACTGAAGAACAGCACCTATTTGCCCAGAGAATGTGTTTCACTGCAAGTAGAGTAATATTTCAAGTAAAATAAAACTTAACCTTAGTTTTTATTCCTAAAGGCACTTTTTAACTGCTGCCAAACCTATGTATGACACGTTTGTAACAACTGGGAATACAGGTTAAACTACACTTCAAATAGGGACTAGGTACAGAGCCAAGATTTTATTATCTATAAGTAACACTTCATGTGCTGAAAGACAGACTGAGATACAGCTTAACCACATATAAGTTGTCCTTCAGGACTTCTGGCACACAGTTTCCTGGCTAATTCACATTTTAAGCCCCCACCAATATAAAAGGCAAACTGGAAAATATACCAATCCAAACTCCAACCTTCTTCTGCAGTAATAATTCTCAAATTTAGGCATTTACTTGCTGTTCACATCACAACAAAAACATGAAAAACAAAGAAGAATAGGAATGAAGGAAGCATATTCAGGATTTATCCTGAACTACATATTTTCTTACTGCTTTTGCTAGGGCAAGTCCTTGTTTTAGAAGCATGCATAATTTAAGCCTGAATTATTTAGGCAATTAACAGGTGCTGTCTGTGTGGTGATAACACTTTCTCCTTTATCACAAACTGGCATCTACAAAAATAGGCTGTAAGAGTCTGGAGAGTTCTCTTATACTAGTAAAAAAAAAAAAAAAATGAAGACAGACCGTTCCTGAACAGTTAAATTTGCACTTCACTGAAATAAAATACATTTTTATTGAAACAGCAAGGCTCAGTCCTTTCTGAGCGAGTAGGACTGTTCTTGAAAAGAAACCAAATGTCATATAGTGCTCCAAAGAATGTATCTGTTAACAGATGTTTGTACAGTTGTTATATTGACATTCTGAAACCGATTCACTCTAATTTTAGATTTTATATAAACAACCAAGAGATCCTCTGCTCTTATCAGCAATTTCATCTTACTGAACATCTACTTTAAGAGAACATTTACTTCAGATTACATTTGGCATAGTCAACAAACTTCAGTTTGTGAAAAAGCAACTGCTATTTCCATTTTTCTAAAACTACCATTTTTCATGCATTAAGCTTCAGGGTGCTTCTTGAAATTGCTGAGTGACCCAGTAATATTCCACTGAAAGAATTTATGGGACCAAACTGGAAATTCCTGGCCTTTCAATCTCTTCAGGTTTCCTGTACAATCTTGTTGCATAGTTTTTAAATTGAATTAAGTGTGGGTTTAAAAAACGAAGTGAAACACGCTTCTTCCCACGAGTTTCTAATGGTGGAGAGCACATCATTAACACATGAATTTAGGTGCACAATTCACTTCAGAATGCACTTCAGCCTAAGGAAAATAAAAAAGTTCTTCACCCCATGACTTCTCTTCCCCCACAGCATGGAATGCCTACAGTGCTCCTCACATCAACAGGCACAGAGGAAGCAGCAGGGCCTTTTCTCCTTCACAAGGAAGGAAATCAGATTCTTCCACTGCTGCAGTTCTGGAGCTGACACTTCCACTGACTGTGGGAATACTGCTGGATTACTGTCTATGAGAAAAGATAGCTCTCATTGCTCAATTCAGAGTATTTCTATTTCCTATAAAGAAGACCAAATGTATCAAAGCAAATTTTCAAGTCAAACAAGTTACCCACTATGCAAAAGTCATCCTTCAGGAAATTTGAAGCCCATGACAACCCTTTATGGGTTTCCTTTACATGACTTTGGTATAAAGGCATTACAATTAGAGATTGTAAATGTTTGATACATTCAGCTCACACTGATGAAGTCACAGATGAAACCATTCCCCCTTATTTGTACATTTGCCCCGCTTATCAATGAAGACAGGTTTCCTCTCATTTCTGTGTATACAAAGATTTTATTGCAGAAATGAGTATATATGCCAATTTGAGCAAAGAACAAAAAATCTAGGTTCAAAGCACCCTTCTAAAGTATTCACAGCAAAGCAGTTCTGAGGTACACTGAATGATCAGTTGTCCTGTTCTGATCCCACACCTATTCCTTAAAATACAACTAAACTACATTTCTGCCCATAGCAGGAAAGTAGTCACAACAAGAGGAGTGGAAACCACGCAAGAACCTGGGCAAAAGAAAGGAAAGCCCAGGAACAAGAACTGTGAGAACACAAACTGGGAAGCTGGCATCATGATGAGCACTGCAGAAATAACCTACCTGACTTTACTGTCTATGAACACTGTCATTTGATTAATAAATTCTTGGACACACCAAGCTCAGAGACAGCCCAGCCCTCCTAATGCAGTGTGCAAGGAATGGCATGAAGGACTGCTCACCATCAAGCAAGTTCAAGGCCTCATGTGAACTGTCTTCAACAAGTACTTAAACATCCAAGTGGGGTATTAATCACTACACCTCGAGGGACTGTCATCCTTAATGATCCCAAAGTGCTTTGTAATTTATGGCACAGAACTGCAGCTACCATGAGGTTTCTGGGCAGCAGCCAGCTGCTGCCTATTGCACTGTGCTATGCTGGCTCTGAATCCTGCAGTGAATCACTGGGAGCTTTCGGTGCCCTCACAAGGGAGCATTTTAGATCATCCCCAGGACCCAGATGTAACAGACTGAGTATGTTTTGCTCAAAGACAGGAACCAGGCTCTACATACTCTGTGAATTTTGAACCTCACACTCTTAGCAGCAACTATTTCCTACTGAATTAGCCCATCCCACAGACAAACCATCACAATCAGATGTTTCCTAGGGTACCCAAGAGAGACCAAACTCTTATCATCAACTTGACTTACAAAATTCAAAATAAGTATACAAGACAATACATCGGACAGGAAATAAAATACTTTACCATAGGAAAAACCCAAAAGCTTCCCACTGAGAAGGGATATAACCTATGACCATTGATTCCATACAGATCCCTACAGAATCAGGCCAGTATGAGTGCTTTGCCAGCCTAGCTTGTTTCCCTTCTCCTTAAAATAGACACATACCCTGCACAGATCCTCTTCTTGGCCATATCTCCAGTTTTTCAGATCTGTGTATATCTCCATCAGTCAGAGGCTTGGGGAAGAAAAGTGAAATTGAGCAAAGCAGCTGGAGCATACATAAGGGGATTGCTGAAAAATTATCAAAGAACTTTTTTTCCTGCATATAGCCCTTACTAGTAACAAATTCTGTCAATTACTAAATTTGTAGGCACTCTGAATTAAAATAATAACTTACAACTAGGCAATAAGAAAATTATTTTCAATTTTAAAATTGTATGAACCAAAAATTTTAAATAATTTTATAGTTTTCCCAAATTACTTCGCAGAATAATAAAACAGCCTCCATATTGTATTTGTTCCTCCATACTACAAACATAATTTTGTATCTGTTTCTAAAATAGATAGCAGCATTTATTCTCTGTGAAGTTCAATATACTTCCTCATCCATGAGTCACACCTGTTACATTCTTCTGAAATAAAAAGGTCTCAACCACTGCTGGAAAAGGATTCAAGAAAGAGGTGAAGAACTCCTGCCTAAGATGAAAATCCTACACACTGCATGGCACTGCATGAAAATAAATGGGAAAACGTTGAGCTGTTGTGAAGTGCCTATGAAAAAAAAATAGGTCAAGCTTAAAAGTTTGACCTACTGATCTTTGCTTTGGCAAAAGTACAAATGGAGTTTACATAATGCTGCTCACACGTAAGTGCTGGCTGAAAATTAAATGATACAAATGTTTTTAATAAGTCCCAGCCATTAACAGGATTCCTCTTTTTTATTATTTCAGACAATTTTAAATCTTTGTTTTGCAGTATACACTATGGAATCCTTACTTTTAACACTCATACATTTACTTACTCTTGTTTTGACTTCGGTATAAGTTTGTGGCAACAAGTGTAATACACACGCCTCAAATCAGGTCTAAATTGATTTAAAAAAACAGAGGAAACTCAGGTAACTTCCTGAAGCCACAAAGCTGAAGTTTCAACAAGGCAACTATCCCACAAGAAAACCATCTGTGTATAAAGCAGCTTTTCAGTTACATACTCCTTGAGTAATGCACAGGATGGACAGAAAACAAATCTATATCTGCACATACTGAATAGAATTTAGTTCTATAGGAACTGTGCCCACTGCTGGTAAGTAAATAAAAAGGTTATTCCAAATAACTGAAACTCAAGTACCTTATCCAAAGCATCTACTATTATAAAAGACAAATTAAATGCATGTTATTCTGTGATTGATCCCCTTAGTTTAATAAAGTAAAACTGTGATAGGAAACAAAAGTTAAAGCCAAAACAGAATTAAAGCTTTGTTGCTGCTAATGCTAATAGAAGTTACTGTGAAAAAGATATCACCTTTGTTTTACAGAGGAAGAAATTGGGGTACTACCACAATAACTTCCAACAGCCAAAGCCAGCCATGCCAGATGCTAGATTTGAAAGTTACTGGCTCCCAGATCTGTACTCTATAATCAGGTATTTCTTACCTAACTCTAATTAGAGAGTGAGGAATTCAACAGGATTTGGTGGAAGGCAAGCTAACAGTTTTGTACTTCACATGCTAAAGAGAAAACAAAACGTGCACCTAACAGGAGCAGCATGAGTTTGTGTTTGTTAAAAAGCAGATGTAAAACATCAGTTCCTCTATGGACAAAAACAATTGGCTCTCTCATGTCTTCTCTGGCAGGCTCAAATAACCAGGCTGACACAGCTCTTTCATGAGATTCTTCCTACACATAAAATAGTTCCATATGTTTAAATTCTGAGTGGTTGAGTAAGCACAAAATTAATTCATTACAACAATGCCTTTCTATTGATTTTTCTTGTGCCTTAAGGCCTGGTCGATTACAGAACCCAAGCACAATTCAAACACTCTGCTTTGTCACATTTTCACATCCACTTGAAAGACATCTACAGACACAAAGTAGAATGGAAATGTTCCTTTTAGAGATGGCACTGACCCTCCAGGTCCAGGCAGATCCATTAAAAGGCCACTCTTATTAGAGTATTCAGATTACATGGGGCTCAGAATCTTCTTCTTGTTTGGGTTTGGTATTGTTGTTTTTAAGGCATTAGCAACATCTCTGAAATGCAAGTGCTGCTGGCACAGCCTGCATCTTAGAAGCAGGAGGTCCTCATTGTGGGGATCAGCAACACATCACAACCCACCACCACCTCTAACTCCTGGGAGCATCCATCAAAGAAATGTGTTTTCCTGAAAATTATGTCTTAGAATCTAATTTTAACACTGATGTTCAGATGGCTTTGGAGATTGCTTTTCAGCACTCACCTCTAGGACCTGATGGTACATAAATCTTCATTCTCTGTATCATCCTCCTTTTTTTTTGTATTCTCAGCATACAATCCAAACAGGTTCATGAAAGGGCAAATAACTTCTCCTGTCACAGTCACTACACGATAGCACAAAAAACATTAGGAAAAAGTAATTTTGTAGAATTGCTTCCTATCATGTCCCATCACTTTCTATTGAGAAGGAGCTGGGAGATGCATACTGTGTTTTTTTTTGAGTATATTGCAAGGTGCATAAAAAATGATCACCAGAACCTTTTTACAGACAGTTTTTGAAAAGCCAGCTAGCTACCCACGCATCACAGAAACAACAGTATCTCCTTCAGAGGACAGCACAATGGCTGCTCTATACCATGACTTGTCCTCAGGGGAGCATTGTACATGAACAGTTTCTCAGCACAGGCCCTAAAGCACAGAAGTCACTGATAAAATGCCATACTGACTTTTATATATCACTACTATTTGAGCAGACAACTTAATTTAGAACAATAATGCCAGCTGGAACTCAAATTTACACCTTCTTTAAGTTGTGGGTACTTTATTTACTTTATCTGTTTTATTCTATTTAGAAGTACTGTTTCATTTTAGCACCTTCATGTGATCTTGGGTTTATTCCATGTACAGTCAGTGCTCCAATTAGAGAAATATATTCCAGTGGTCTCAAGCTCAGAAGGAGTCAGGAATCACTGCTTGGTCGTACTACTTGTGATAGTTTGTTGGGATTAAGCTGATCCCAACAAAGCTACAGTTCCTGCTGGAACCATGAAACAAAATTCCTCAGGAAGAGCTATGACATGCAGAGAATAACACTGAACATCAGTAATTTTCCACTAAGTACTACACAACTTGTTCCACAGGAGCAGGGAGTTAACTGCCTCAGGAGGAATGGCCTGCTGCACAGAGCCTGCTCTTCTGTAAGACCACTGCATCTGAAATCATCCTTCACAAATAAAAATGCAACTGAGTATGCAAACCCCTATACGTAACACTTTAGAAGATACATAGAAAGGCAGCACTGGTAAAGAGGCAATTTTAACTAAATGTCACATTCCAGATCTATAATTCATTCTCACACTGTTACTGCACAGCAAGATACAGAAGGCAGTTTAAATGAAAAGTATAATTCCTCACACAAGTGACCTTGACACTTTAGTCATAGATGCAAGATGAAACTGGAAGCTGTGCTGAACACAGCCATGGCCCAGGCCAGCTCTGTTGGGCACATGCTGAGTGGCCTGGCCATAACACCCTGCTGTGTGCTCCCTGGCAGCCTCTGGGTCAGCAGAGGAGCATGGGATAGATCCTTGCTTTAGGAGCTACCCATGAGTTAAGCACCCCTAAATCCTGACATCCATGTTCACTTAATGACTGCCATAAAAAGGGTACACGCTGTTCTGTAAATTGGAATCAAATGAACAATCATGCTACATAGGAAGGGATGACTAAGCCACATAAACAAACTGATAGCTTAGCTTTCTGAAGGGAGATTTTACTTGATTAAATTATTCCCTTGAATTACTTGACCTACACTAAACCCCATAAAAGCATTTCAAGTTGTCAAACCCCCCATATGTACAGCTTTTAACATCTCTAATTTCAACTGTGCATACTATTCATACCTTTTTTCCTACAAAAGAGAGCTGAGGCTAGAGCTGCCTCTATCCCCCTTCCTCCCCTACTGAAGACAAAATATCAAAATCATTAAAGACCATCCCACACACACAAAAAAAAAAGGAACATATGGAGACAAAACTATCAGCTTATAAAGTTCTTTGCAGAAGTGTCAAGATACAGGAGCAAAATTCCTTCCTACTTAAAGCAGTGGCACTTTAGGCATTGGCTTAAATTAAAGCCAGCTCTGTCCTTATTTCTCACACAGAGTGTCAGTTTGATAAGAAAAGGCAGTCAGTGGAAGAATACTGAGCAGCCACTGGTTTTCAGACTGGAGTTATCAGTGTTCTATACTTGCACAGCACAAATAACAAAACCTCACTGAGAACTCCCTGTTTAGAAAAATCCATTTAATTTTCATCTTTTCTTTACCATCTTAAAGATGTATGAAATATGTGATACCAAGTTAATGAATGATTCTTACAAAAGTACATAAAGAAGAAGTGCCCAACAGAGACTTGGACCCCTGTTCATAAAGGTGTAGCTCCTCTGGTCTAAAGACAGATAAGCATCTGAGACCTTCAATAATCTCAGTTGTATTCCTTTGCTGATAATTGCTGGGGAGAAATTTTTATAGCCAACATTTTTCAAGTGACTATAAAACTTATCTTTAAGAGTAAGATTTAGGAGACTAATCAGCTCTTCTATATTGATTAAAAAAATATTGGAAACTATCTAGATTTTTCAAAGAAGCATTAAAGCCAGTGATTTATGTTGCTATCCAATTTAGCTGAAACTCATCACTATCTCTGGAGTAAGAGGCACATATTGTTTAGCATCCAAATCAGAACACATTTTTTTTTTTCCTGAAACATAAACCCAGGTTCCCAACCTTAGTGGCTGTAAACAGCTCTGAATGAGCCAATGCAGTGCCGCCTTCCCAGGTTTGCCAAGACCTCTGCTCTCTGCCATCCTCAAACAGCTGCAGTATTGAGGAGACCAGGCTGTGCCACACTGCCTTTCAGAACCCCCAGGACAGCAGCCAAGCACAGAAACACTACTACTCCCCTTCCTCCTTGGTCCTAGGCTGATTTATAGAAGCAGAATCTGGAATAATTCCCATGGGAGATGAACCTAAGAACACAGAGATAAAGCGAAGAAATATTTTCTTTTACCAAATAGTTCCTATCACCAGCTGAGCTCAGGATGCTCCAAAAAAAACCTGCTTCTTAGTGGCACATATGGAAGCTGGATGCCTTGGATGTGCTCCAAGCACAGTAGTGTGCTGAGAGTCCCTGAATGTCACCAGCAGCTGGGACAGGTTTTACCATCAGGGCTGTGCCCTCCTGTGCCATATCTCTCCCCAGCAGTCTCTGGGTAATGAATGGCACTCATAAAAGCATTCACCTCATAATTCAATACTACAGGAAGTCCTTGGTTCAATGGGCATCTCCACACTTCCTTTCTTTACAGTTTGGACAAACATCATTTTAGAAGGTCTAAGCACCAGAAACATACATTTGTACTGCTTTTAAGCACAACTCTTATAATAATGCATTGAATCCTATATCAATAAAAAAATCTACAAAAGAGTCATTAAGGGTGGCAGCTAGCTCTCCTTTATGGTTCTAACAAGACAACAATTTGCTTGGCTTCAAAATACAGCAAAGGAAAAAAAAAAGCTTAGGTCTGTCAAAATATTCTTTGACTGGTGAAGTCCTGCAGAAAAAAATCCATACAGCTTTCATGTTTGGCAGCCTAATTAAAAGTAAAACTGTTAGTTGCACCTCAGAAACAGCAGATGATTCTTAAGTAATCATCCACTAAGTAACTAAGAAATGATTGCTGCTTAAAATATTTTAGGAAACAATTTTTGTATCACAAAAACATATAAAACATTTTTCTTTACAAAAGAATGTAATAGACTGTGCTTAGTTCCCAAAGGACTGTTTTTTCCATGAGCACTTTTTTCAGAATAGTTTTTGTTATCTCCTTTGTATACATGCAGAGAGAATCCAACATTTTACATATTGCACAAGATCTGCTAACATGAGGCAGGACTTCAGAAAGACATATTTAAATATTTGAAATTAATACTATTTTATTTGACCTTAGGCCCCTGAAGAAGGGCTCATTACCACAGTGCTGCTGTGAGGTGGAATTATAAGAGGCAAGAACCAACTATTTTACCTAGCCATAGGCAGGAAAATCACAATTAGCAACAGGAGGAACGATGAAGTCACCCAGGGAGTCCCTGAAGGCTGCATTTTGGGAAGGGACTCGTTCCTTTCCTTTGAACCATGTAGGAAAGTCCAGGTTCTAGACTAGGTAATTAGAAGCAAATCAAATAAGCCACAAGTAGAGTCTGGTCAGAGTACAGTCACAAATCCCAAACAGTTTTTAATACTCTACTTCATTAGAATAAAGGAAACATGACACAATTTGAATCAGTTCAACTGTTTGCATGCACTGAATATTAGGCATGGAAGATGCAAGCCAATATGACAGAAGTCTTTACAGCCTGACCAGTTTTCTCTGTACTATCCTGTGGTTTACATGGAAATTATAAGATTAAGAAAAAATCACAGAATCTCTTGAGCTGAAAGGGACCTAGAGGGATCATCAAGTCCAAGTCCTGGCTCTGCACAGGACAGCCCCAAAAATCACACCATGTGCCTGAGAGCATTGTCCAAACACTTCTTAAACACACACAGGCTTAGTGCTGTGCCCACTGCCCTGGGAGCCTGGTCAGTGCCCACTCACCCTCTGACACCCAGCCTAAACCTCCCCTGACACAGCTTCATGCTGCTCCCTCGGGTCCTGGGACCAGTCAAAGTGGTTAAGTTAGTTTAATCTGTTTGCAGTAAGGATGGCTTCCTTTCCTGACAAGGAGCTTTGGGTTCCTTTAGGACATGAGATCAAAGAGCTGCCCTCCTCCTGTTCTCTCTCCCTGCTCCACTGATCAGAACATGGAGATCTTTATCAACAGACTGAAATAAATTGTTCATAGACAACTACATAATTAGTAAAAAGACAGATGCCCAAATCCTTCTTCTTATAAAGAAAACAATGTCACATACTCAAATAAAAGCCACATGGGATCTTGGCTTAAAAGCTGATAAAAATCCGCATGCGGGAACTATTCGGGGGGAAAAAAAAATGATGAAGGAAAGCAAGAACTTCCCCGCAACAAAGGAAACGTCAGTGTAGTACGAAACACTCCAAACCTGCTGCAAACTAAGCAGAGACAGATCTCAATTCCCTGTCCAAGGTGACGGCACCTGGGAAGCACAGGCAGGGACACTGCCCTGGCGCTCAGGTTCCCAGAGTCAGGGCGGGCCCGGGGGCTTTGCAGGACCCCTCGAGAGACCCCAGGAGGCACGGCCGGGGGCTCTGCCCGGGGCCGGGGTCCCACCAGCTCCCCCCGGCCGCTCCACTCGCCGCTGCCCCGGGGGAGCAGCCCCGGAGCCCCCGGGACGCGGCCCAG
>JANRGV010000045.1:8830667-8844943 GCA_024734035.1 Alethe castanea | reverse complement strand
GTCGTGAGGGGCGGGAGGTGCCCCATGGCAGGTCTCTTGTGAGGGGCGGGAGGTGCCCCATGGCAGGTCTCTTGTGAGGGGCGGGAGGTGTCCCATAGCGGGTCTATCGTGAGGGGCGGGAGGTGCCCCCGGACCCCGCCGCGCCTGGTCCCCGCCCCGCTCTGGCCCGGGCAGCTCCTACACTTGGCTGGCCCTTCGCGGCCCTCTTGCACCGCGATCCCTAGAGGTGTTTTGGAACCCATGATGAGCCTCTGGTCAGTACCAAGGGCTGGGGAGCCGTCACTGGTCTGTGTTTACCACAAAAAACTGCCTTCTGTTTCTCGAGTCCCTGCTCTATCCCTTTGCAAGACCGGGCATAAGTTGAAATTCCAGAGCTGCTTCTGTAGCACTGATGGGAACAGGGGACGTTTAAGGACTGAGGTTTGGCGGCTGGGGAGCCCCTCAGAAGCGCTACATAACGTTGTGTCTGTGCCCTGTCTTTGGAAGGATATCTAATTAATTGTGACTGGAAATCTCACCCAAATACAGCTATTTTTGATGGCATGCTTTTCCATGGATTCAGCTATACAGAACTGTGGGGAATCTGTAGCCAGAAAATGAACAATGCACCAAATGTGGGAAACCAGCCCGGTTTTGGCCACAATAGCTCTATGCCTTTGATCCTGTCATTCTGGTATGGGAATGTTGAAGTAAATGAACCAAACAGCCCCCATATCTACAGGTACTTGGAAAATATCTAATTGTTTGCATTTTTTCCCTTCCAATAGTGAACACCCACCTGTTTTTTCCAGAGCAGCAGAACTGGTCTATATGGAACGTACCAGGAAGCCAAGTGGGCAATTGCCTGTGCTGTTTATTTTTATGGAAGTATTTTACATAGATGGCGGCCTGTACAAACAAAATGGAGATATCAGCAATCTTAAAGTGTTCAACAGCAATCAGTAGGATTTGTTATTTGGAGGAAAAGCCCTGTACTTACCTCCCGTTGAAATCACCTATACTTGACAAATTTTCTTAAGGGTGGAGAAAATTGTAAGGCTTTTGATGAAAAATAACTGAAATTATTCCCACTAAACCACAAAAAATTGGTGCATGGAAGAAATAGTGATTTGAAAAATCCATTTGCTATAAGCATGCAGTATTTTCTTGAAGTCCTTGATAGCTGGAAACTCCCCTGTTCTGTTATTTTGTGCCCTGTTCCCTACCTTCCCTGAATATGTTGCTGTTAGTAATGAATACTTGAGTTACAACACTGTTGCTCCTTCTCTTGACAAAATGTGTGACTTTTAAAGAAATAAGTTTCTAAGTAAAAACTAATTCCAGTGTATATATTTGCAGAAAGGAAGTTTATGGAGTCTTGGCACTAACTCAGCACACAATGCTGATCTAAAGAAGTAACTAAGCATGAGAGGCTTAACTGTTTGGATACTGAAGAACAGAGACAGCACCCTCTGAAATGTCTCAAACATTTTATTGAAGAATGATTTCACTCTTTCAGCTAGTAAAGTTTTCCTCTCACTTTTCAAAGGGCAGTTGACAGCACTGGAAAACTCTGAGCACACAGATTGCAGCATTGCCGTCAGAGACTGGGAGGGATGAACAAAGATGAGCCCTCACAATGGTACAGGATGGGCCATATCTCCAGATAACAAGCCTTGTTGAAAAAACGTCTGCAGCTAATGATGGAAAACTGAAACCAGGTAAAAAGAACCAATATTGATACTAAAATTTAATTGCATTGAAAATATCCTTGTTCTGCATTTATGCTTTGAGCCTGTCTCTGATTTATTTACACTTACACAGATCAAAAGAAGCTCTGTTTAAAATTACAGAGAAAAGAAACTAGCACAAACTGTATAAAGCTCAGTGCCAGCATTCCACTGTGATGAAATACCTGTGATCTTAAAATAGCTGATATGGTGACTGTTCCATAATCAGATCAAGATTTAAGTCTATACATTGTTCTCCAGCAAAAACAGATTTCCTAGTCACCAGCATCCACCAGAAGATTTTTTCCAAAAAATATTTTGACTATTACCTTTATGTAGCAACTAGACTTGAATAATATAATTCTTTATACAGTGCATTATTGTTCAAGCAATTTCTTTCTGCAAGTAACACAAATCTTCACAAGGTTTGAAATTAATTTCCCTTTTTGTTAGCTTTTTATTTCTCTTTATTACATAGAGTAGCTACGAAGTGGCAATAGGCTAATCTCTGTGCTTTAACAATCCACGCAGGTGTTCATTTGCTACTTTTGAAACCTGAAATGAACCATAGCAGAACTAGCAGACTATTACCAGTTATTAAAGGTTTCTTTTGGAACATCTGACACCTGTATTAAACTTGAAATTGAAAGCTCTGTAAATGTGAGTGCTTCACATGGGTCCCCAGCCCAATCACATTAAACTCATGAACTACAGTTTGGGGACGATACTGTGCTATGGTAATTCCCAGCATGAAATTGTCTCTTAACATTGAAATCTATGAAGCGAAGACTGCAGTGCAATGAAGTAATTTAGAAATTTACTGGCTGTACAGTGAAAATGCCTGTCTTTAAATTAGAACAATTTTCCTAGCAGTGCCTTTATAGTTTGGGCAGTCCTTCCTTCAGAATTGCAAACGCCAGGAAGAAACATCGACTTGCTGGATGAAATAAAAACCATCAAGTGGAGCTGGCATACAGCTTTTAAGAATGCATTGCTCTCAGTGCTAAGGGTGGTCCATACACCCAGCAGAATTAATCTAGATGGGTTACAAGGCAGTTTCAAGTTTTCCTGAGGCAGAGAGTTTTAACAGAAATAAACTTCAGCGGTAGGGGAAGGAACAGAAGTATTAAAATGAGATAATTAGGCTAGAACAGCAGAAAGGAAGCTCACACATAGCAAGGGACTTTCCAAGAGATTAAACCTTTATGTTTGAATAAATCATTAACTACACTGAAGGAGCAGAAAAAGAAGAGCTTGCTTTTCTATTGACTGAGCAAAGAGAAAGACCAAAGCAAAAGGTATATAAGGGACAATGAACAATAGAATGTTTGATACTAGAGGAGCTTCAGAACTGAAGAACTTGTTTTTAGAACAAGTGTTTGAACAAAAAATGAATATCCCATGATTAGCTAACTAAATGGCTATGGGGATTACTGCATGTTCAAGTAATAGCATGCTGTGTACTTCCAGTGTGAGTGAAAACACTGAGCATGGAGATGACACTGGGTGCAGTAGTGATGATGATATAGACTTGCATGCTTTTCAGTATAAATCTTCACAGTTACAGTGTTGTGAGTTCACTCATGTTACCAGCAATATCCAAAATTTGGTGAATATCTGATACAGGCCAGACCCTTGAGTAGGCTGTACTCCATAAGGATGCACTGGTGCTGGTGCACTGTGCAGTGCCACATTCAAAGCCAGTGGTTTGATCTCCCTCATGCTGAGATCCCTTCCTCTTCTTCCTGCCCTTCTGTATCACATGCAGCCTGTCTGTAACAATTGGCTTCAGAACAGCTCAAAACTTGGCTTCTTCAAACCCTAAATCTCTTATGATGTATTGTACATGTTTTCTTTTAATATATGCCTAGAATTTGAAAAATTTGTGTCCTGAGAGATTTCAAATTATGCATTAGCTATATATGGATAATTCCCTCAAAGACATTTGCCAGTACTACTTGTGGAGAAGTCATGGAAAACAAAACTTCTGCCAGTCCCAGACAAGTAGGAACTGCAAGCTCTAAGAAAGTCTAATATATTCATCTTTATTTGAAGGCAGGTTTCTTTACTTAATTGATGAAAGGATGGTAGAGACAATCCATCAAGAACTTTTCCTGAATATACAAGAATACATAGATAACCAGTGGTAACTACAGCATTTGTCTTCATTGCACTGATAATTTTTAGAATTTATTTTTTTACATTGACCAAAACTCTTCTTGTTTTCACTGTGGTTTTTACCCCCAGTGTACAGAGCCAGATTTATCAGCCTTTTATACACCATTTTCAGTGAAAAAAACTTCTACACAAAATGTATGAACTCAGCACTTTATTTGATGAGTGCAAGCCCACAATTACCCCAGATTAACTTTCTGAAAGAACTGAATTCATAAATAACAAGTTAGTAGTAATTCATTTAGAACATGGTGACTTAGAGCACAGGTCCATCTTGAATCAAATCCATCCCAGATTTGTCTTTACAACTCATCAAGAAAAGGAGTATTTCCCAAATCCCCTGTAGCTGCCATTGATTTCTTCCCACTGATGAACTTCTTTGCAGCCTGAAAATAAATCAGGGAAGTGGATATGAGGAAATATTCACTACAACAGAGTTGATGCTACTCACAGCATCAGCTTCAAGTTACTAAAACAAAGAACAAATCCTGGCACCACTATAATATACCATCATGTAAACAATCCTCCTCTTGCTGCATAAATCTAATTGCTTCTAATACAGCCACTCATTACTTTAAAATCTAAACAGAAATGGCAGATAGACAGTTGGATATAAAAGGCATGAACTCTAAAAATGGTTATTCCTAGAATAATTATTACACCATAAATACAGTGCATCTCATTACTACTAAAGCTATTGCTAGTTGCTGCAATACAAATAAGCAATGACTGTGAAAAAACAATTTTGTATTTCAGAATTTCTTTTTATGATGGATTTTTTAATGATGGAAATTTGCTTCACATATAAGCAACAAGGTAATGTGCAGTAGCAACAAAGTTACATCAATTTATCACTGAAAGCTTAATTGTTTTATTAAACACACCCATTATTCTAGACTCAGGAATCCTAAAAACCTTGACACAGAATCACCTGTGCTGGAATCAATATGAAGTTTTCTGTGAATATTAGTTGGTGGTTTCAGGTAAATTTTAAGTGAAGAAGGTGAGAATTTTACATAATTCCCAGCTACACTAGTTTTACAGTGTATTGGATTAAAGAGTCATCTGTTAATAAAGTAAGTGAAGACATCAAAAGATATCCAGCTGGGATCTGTAATGAGCTGCCTTTTCTATTTTTAAAGACAGTATATGAGTGTGTTTATAAACACACAGAAATGAGCATCAGTTTTCCATAAAAAACCTGACACAGTGATTAAGGAACACCTGTAGATGCTGACACATACTTACATTCACAACATCAGCAGTGGCTACAGAGTCGATTTTTTGAGCAGCAGCAGATGGGGATGTGTGTGTGCCAGAAACCAGGGCCTCAGAGCCAATTTCATTCAGCAACCCTTTTGAGGTCTCCACTGACATCAAAAAGTTGGCTTTCAGCTGATTTCTGCCATCAAACAAAGCATCAAGAATGAGCAAGTTTATGAATCCTGATATTACCTTCCTTACCACCCCATAAATAGAAGGAGGTCTTGGTCCTTTTAAACTTCTCAAGATTCCATTTTGTAAGGTTTCCCTTTTCTAATAGGAAGGATTCCGTGGTTAGGAAAGAGGCACCACAAATAGTCCAAGCATGAAAATGACAGGTACTTGAACACCTGCTGTCTCTCCACGCAGTCAGACAGATCTCTAGCTCAGGATTTTTTCCTGTCTGAGGTAACTAATGCAATCAGACAAACTATCAGGTTTAAATCTAATTTTCTCATCAAGAACAGATGCATGAAGAGCAATTTTGTCCTAAGTGACAAAGAAGCAGTGAATGTAAAGGGTCAGATACCCCCTGTAATAGTTCCATGCTTTGTTAAGAGTTCATGGTTTTTGTGTTTCATGAAAAATCTCCGCTATATATGAAAATCTTATTTTTGTAGCCCAGTCCTTCCATTCTGAAGACAAAAAGATAGAACACTATTTATTCCAACAGCTCATTATTAAATAGCTTGGTATTTCTGATTAAATTGCCAGTCTCTGCAAATAGGATTGACTGGATACAGGGTTTTTTTTTTTTTTTTTCAATAAAGGAAAAAGATGAATATAGGAAATGTATGAAGCCATTCAAGAAGGGAAACTCTAGCAGGAAAAAAAGAAAACTAGCCACAGCAGCACTGCATGTAACTCCCTAATATTAGGCAGCTTTGTTAAAAAAAAAAAAGAACAAAATAAAAAACCACAAAACCCACAACACACGAAACAAATAATGCCTGGTATAAAAGTCCAGAATCCACCATTTAGCTACTAGTGACTAAGGCAGAACCAACCATGTCTAGGCTATCATATTTTGTGTAACTGTGCTTTACATGGAGTGTTGTATTTTATACATGCAACAGACAATGTTTTCATTTTGCTACTGGAGTCTGTACTATATTGTTGCTTTGCACAACTGCAGCTTTAAAAGCTCAATGCAGTTTAACACTACTTGGAGACCCCCTCCCCAAATACTCCTAGGGGCATGTATTTCCAGCACTTGGTATAACATCACTAATTCAGGGCTTTACACTTGCAGACCCTCATTACTCTTCTTCTTTGAAGATGGCACAGATCGCTTATTATAATTGTTTGGGGAATTGCTCAGTGTAACTGTAAAGGGAATTACCTAAATAATGCAATTTAGGATTCTAATTCAAATACATCTTAATACTACCCAGTATGATTAAAAGGACAGCATCTGCTGACACTTGCTAATTTCTTACATTGAAGCAGTCTTCAGAAAATATTAACACTTCTCTAACAAGATTTCATTAGGAAATAACACTACTGGAGAATCAGTACAGCTTTGAAAAAGAATATTGATGGGGCTCAGCTTTAATGCAGGACCATGAGCAATTCCCCATGGAAATAATTACAGGATAAGCTCTGCTGCACAGAATAGTCTGCATGTTTGACAATCAGCTGCATGTTAAGAAACTTCTCTTTAGAGCACATGAGAATTCTTTACACACTCACTTTGCCGTTGTGACATCAGCATCGGTGACACCACCCTGAGCAACTGCCTTCACCTGGCTCAAAGCAGCTTTAATGACCTGAGGAAAATTAAATCATTTCAGATTTATTCCCACGTCAAATTTCAATAACAATAATATTTCTATTATCTGGTATCTTGGAAACTTCAAGGGAAGAGCAGCTGACAATGTCAGGATTGTCTGCATGAACACAATTCTGAGCAGTTTTATAACAAAACTAAAACCAGTGTAATAAATGCCCAAAAATGCACAAAAACCAGTGTGGATTTTAACAGCACCGCAGCATTCATTTATATGGTCTCACCATTTTTCATATGAGTGTTCAGTTCTGCCAGCTTCAAGAGACAGCATGTTCTTCATGATATACTTAGGCTTACAAATGTAAATCAGCCATTACAATCAGCAATTCAAAGCATTTTACTAACTTCACTTCATATTATGTATCTGTCCTCCTCACAAAGCAACTCTCATTCCCAGCTTACAGAGCTAAGTCATAACTGAATGTGCAGCATTCTTATACAGGAAATCAGATTAATTTCCTTTTTTTTTTTCCAAATCAAAACACTGCTTTGAAGGTTATGTTGTTAATACTTAAATTCTAATCAGCAACTCACCTCCCCAGCATTTGGAGCCTGGGATATGGTGTAAATCCCAAAGAGCCCAGAATCAGAGTAATTAACATTAAATGCAGAAACCTGCAAAACAAACATTATCATCAACTCTTATAAATATCAGAGTAATTCAGCATCGAGCATTGGAAAATAATTACTATCAGGATCTAAAATACTGTCATTTAAGAAGCTAAACTCTGTCTGGCCTGAGGAAAGATCAGACTGGAAGCCCTTCACTGATACACTGTAATGTGTGCAAGAACAAACCAATTAAGATTCTAGCTAAAGGTAGTAACCTCTCAAAGATAATACACATTTTACTTAAAAATCAGAATACAGAAATCCTCTGAACTTACATCAAATGGCTGGCTGGTTACTCTAGCAACACCCTGGGTCAATTTGCTGGTAACATTGCTTCCCCTCTTGACAAGGGGCCCAGCACCTAAAACATACTGCAGGACACTGAAGGCATTTGCTTCTGGGCTCCCAAGGACAGCTCCTTCTGCTACAACAGCAGCATGGACAAGGCTATCACCGGTCTGCTTCCTGACTTCTCCTAGAAATACAGCAGAATAAAAGGTAATACAGTGCTGAATTAGAAGCTACTACTTTCAGAGGCATGGAAAAGAAACATTTCCCTTTAACAAGGGAGAAGCCAGGGCCTGAAGTTATTTAATGTCCACTCAGGAAAGCAGCATGAGACCACAGGTAACTTTAAAAGGTCCTTTCAAACTTTTTTTTGCTAGCACAAAACCCAATACCTTACTATGCCTTATCTGAACCTGACCCTAAACCATACACAGTGTGGGATGATAAAACTCAAGAGTCTCCACATAACAAATATCCTGAAAAATAGTGTACCTTCTGTTCATAATAATATTTACGCTGGTTTACAGAAACTGAAGTTATTCCAGTCAAATATTAAATGCTGGAAACTTTCTTTTCCCTCTTCATCATCTGATACTCAACTAAACAACAGGTGTTGGTAATGGTATAAGACACTGCCCTGAAAGAGCTAAGCATTGCTTTGACTTATATTTAACACATCTTCCCTAAATAGAAATCCTACCTCCACTTCCTGACAGCCCTTAACCTACTCTTACAGGAATCTTACCAAAACTGCCAAGAGAAACCATATGGCAGCTTGTTTTTCACTTTATAGAAAAAATGACGTCCCAGGTAAAACTTTGAAGAAGAGCTGGGTTCAGTTTTATCCCAGAACTTTCCATGGTGGAATCTTCTGATTATTTAAATGGGATGTGCATCTGAACTGTCACTTCCAATGCCCAGCATTTAGGGCAACTGTATAGCTGTAGCTTTGAATACTACCACATTTATAAACAGAAAATCAATCACTCAGAGAATGTGACTCACTGAGTCTCCCCCAAGAATAGATACAAGAAACATCCTTACCCCCTCTATAAACAGCCTTTGCACCAGAAGCACCAGATCCACTTCGGATATTCAGGAATTTCTCTGCAACGTCCTTTAAGATAGGGTGCTCTACACCTGCAATACAACAGTTACTCCAAGTAATGCAATGATATTGAAAAGCTATAGCAGTTAAATAAAAGTGAAGCCTATCCCAACAGTTTACTTCTACAGAGAACTCAAATTTCTCTGGCAGTTCTTCCATATGACCTGCACTGTTCATTCAGGATCATACATACCTATTCCTACGAGAGCCATTCTTGAACTTGTGAAATTGGTCTGTACAAAATGGTGAAGCTGCAACAGTAAATTCACATTTTAGGGTATTTTGTTTAAAGAACAAAAATCATGTGTTTCTGACATAGCCCCTTATACTTCCTAAAGCAAATTCCAAAGCTTCTAAAAGGAACTGTCTATAGAATGTAATTTTATTGCATTCCCCAGTGACAAAACCCTTTTACACAAGAACACCTGCATTTCACTGACAACCTTACTGTCAACAGAAAGCCACTGACATTAACCATCTTTTAAAAAATGTGAATGTGAGTTCTGTACCCAGTATTAAAAGCTACATGGAAATAAATTATTTAAACACCAGATCAATAAGGTGGTAAATACTACCTGTATCTATACTAAATTAATTTTCTTTCACAAGTGTCACCACCTATTGCTGACAAAAAACTGAAACAGGTAAGTAACACGATACAAAGAATGCTACCTGCTCAGGAGTAATTTTTCCAACTCTGTAGTCTGGACAATACAAGGGGTTTGCCAGGGCATTTTTATAAGCTGCAGCATGCAAGTTCTCCAGCACTCCTGAGAGGAACAAAGTTTCAGATAATTAACACAAGAGCCAGATGTAATAAATGTTACAAATGAAACTAAATGAAGAAGAGCTGTGATCCACTTTAAGGACCGTAAGATTTACAACATAATTGTAACTGAAAATATCACATTACTATGAAAACCAACCTGCAGCTGATATAAGTTTAAAAAAATTATGACTAATTTTAAAAAGTAGTAGCACTTCAGTGTAAGCCAGAGATTTTTCCAACATTACACTGTCACCTCCAATGGGTTACAAAAGGTAAACATGCTTCAGAGTTATGTTTACTGAGTAGAATAACCTGGGTGATCTTGGATGATGAGAGTTAATAACACCAGATATACTGGAATAGGCCTGATCTGACTGAGGCTTTGTGTTGTGCTTCCTTTTTGTTTTCCCTTAAACTCAGAAATCTAAATTTACAATCCTAAAGCTGGAACCCGTTTTCAGTGTGATGAAAATACATACTGTTTTTATACCAAAATAATCATACAAATTCAACAAGTCTTTTGTAGGATACTGTTTTCACACCAAAGAGTAATAAAATATGGTTTTCAGAACATAAGCTTTTGCAAATACATTGTCAACAACAGCTATAACTTGCACATTCTGCGGTTGTACTCAAAAAGAATTAAAAATGCAAAATGAAGGCTGTCAAGGAGAATGGTGTAAGATACATTCAGCGTGTTACTTGCTAAATGTTATCACAGGCTGGAAAAACTTGTGAATTAAGAAAAGTTCCATAACACCAGAAAGGCCATATCTATCAATAAGCTGAAAAATTCAATGATCATGTGACAAAGCAAAAGGGAAACTATTTTTCCCACTTTTTAAATTTTATTTTGAAGGAACTCCTGCAGAGCCAATACAGTGGAACAGAAAATATACTCACCAACTTGAGGATTCTGAAGTGCAATTGCTTTATCAACTTTTAATTGTGGCTGAAGATCAGCTACTTCCCATGGTCTGAACTCTGGTGCTGTGGTAACATTCAGGAGATATTCCATTACTGTATCGCTACATGAAAAAAAGTTACAAAGGCATTAAATACAAGTCAAATATACTTCTGCAGTTGAAAGCAATTCAAATTAATTTGTAAGCAACACATTAACAACAAAATGCATCACTCAAACCAGAGCAATTATCAGCATTGCTGTACAAAGTAGGATAATTCAATTCTGTAGCATTTGTATGCTCAGTAACATGACACAGAAGTTGAATATTAATATAGAAATGTACTGATTTATTAAAAAAGTGTGAAAATAGATATTCCTCCCACCCTGTAAAATGACAGGTCTTCACTTTAAAGCAGTTTTAAGAAGGCAGTAATTCCCTTTATAGCCCATCCAGATACCTACACAGAGTTTCGCAGACAATTAACAGAGTAAGCCATTGTCTCTCTTGTTGCGTGAACACTGCAGAGAAAAAAACCAAAATCCTTTTCAGCAAAGAACACAGAAGTGAATGTTCACACATACTCCCCATTGATCAAATTAATCAACAAGATAGACCAGAACAACTACTTAACCTTAAATCTGTCTGGGATGAGTGTTTAAACACATACAGAGCAGAAACAGACATAATTAAAACTCACATCTTCAGTATTCAAGTAATAATATTCAAGTAATAACAAGTGTCTGTGATCATCAGAATTTAAGATGCCACAATAATCCAAGGTAAAAGAGCAAATAAACTTGAATAGCAAAACATGAAAAAAATGTGCCTATGTATTAAACAAAGCAATCTAGAAATTACTCTCTTTGGGCAGAAAACGTAGTTGATCCTGTCGTTTCCCTACAATATATTTGTTACTGACAGGACTAGAAAAAGGGTAGAGTCATAAAACATTATTTTTAACCAAATTCTAGATAAGAATGATCTTACTGGATGATTTCAAGATACACTGAAAGAAAGCAGGCACAGTGAGATCCCTCTTTTATTGCTCTTAGTCCTGCTTTCTACGCTTAAAACCCTCAAATCACAAAAGCTAACTACTGTCTGTACTGTTCCCAAGGTTGCAATGTATTCACAAAAGATGGAGGAAGAAAAAAAATCTTCTGACTTTAGGAAGTTTATTCTCAAAGTCTGCAAAGGCAGACAGAAAATTAAGCTTCTAGACAAATTATATTTCTTCCATGCACACAATATTTACATTTTGTTTACTGAAAAGTGTTTTTAAAATACAAATCATGAGCGCAGCCTTGAAGCTTAACAGAACAAAAAGTACAAGATCTTCCTTGACAACATTCACTGTTCAAGTACCACTTCCATTCTGAGCTTATCCACCTACATATTGCTGTGCTTATTGTCTTATGTTTCCTTTAGTCTCAGAGCTCATTTGCATCCCACCAACACAGATTATCTCTCTGTGTGGGTACAAACCTCAGGCTGCCCCCAACAGCTTCAATGCCACGAGTGATCCGGAAGGAGGAAGCTCCTTTAGTAGTCTATTAAACAAACAAAAAAAGGGCAACTTACAATTCCAGCTGTTTAAAAAACAGATACTGGGTTGATGGCAGCACTAAGAGAAACTACTCAGAAATATTCCATGCATGCACAAAATTGAGTTTATCAGCCACCTGAAGTAATTTCTACTGTGGCTTAAATAAAATGAGTTATGTGTACATTTGAATGTAAATATACTATTTACATCTGGTTAAAACACCAGAGGAAAGCATAATTACAAGTGAGTATTATTTCTCCTCTTCCAGGAAGCAGTATAATTTCTCCTGCACTGAACTACATAACCAAGTACCACTGTACATTTTTCTCCACTTCGTAAGATCTCTTACATTAAATTTTACCATACCATTTGTTTTGCAATTATGAAACTTTGACCATTTCACCTACTGTTAACATAATAACAAAGGCAATGAACACCTACCAAATTAGATGCAAGACGAAGCAAGTGAGCAGTTCCCAGGTTACTAGTGGTTTCATATCTGCTGCCTGTTTTAATAAACACACCAATTCTTGAAGCTGGAGAGAAGTTCTCCAGCGATGCAATAACTAAGCCATTTGGTAATTTTGTGATCTGTATTAAAAATAAAAAAAAAAAACCCTTTGTTTTCATTCAGTGGAAGTACTTATCACAGCTCTGCTCTGACCGAGTTTTAAAAACTAAATTAAAAAGAGAGGGGAAAAAAAACCAACCTGTATTTTTATACTGACCTCAAGATCCTGAGACTCTGGAGATAATTTCACTTTTGCTGCAGCTGGTGAGTGTAAAACTTTAGGAGCTGTTTTAAGTGAGTAAAACCTCTTCTAGAGGAGAAAGCATAAGAGAATGGATTTCCTTAATTAGGTCATCACATTTCCTTACATACTGAAAAAGAATCTGCTTTTAAAGTAGAAATACAAAGAAGGACTCCAAGCACTGGAGTAAAAACAGTGATTCCCTCGTAATTCCTCTGATTACTTCTTACATCAGTAAAACCTATGCTATGACTTACAAAAGGATTCTGGAATTTTAAGAAACAGCAATGTAAGAATCTTTCCTTCACCTTAAAGGGGCTCTTAAAAGAGATAGAAGGGGACTTTTTACACAGACAGGACAAGGGAAAAAAATTTAAACTGTCAGAGAGTTACATTAGATTTTAGGAATTCTTCCCTGTGAGGTGGTGAGGCAGTGGAATATATTGTCCAGAGAATTTCTGGATGCCTCATCCCTTGAAGTCTTCAAGGCCAGATTGGACAGAGCCTGGAACAACCTGGTCTAGTGTATGATGTCCCTACCCATGGCAGAGAACAAGAATCACATGATCTCTAATGTCCCTTCCAACTCAAATCATTACATGATTCTAGGATTTTAATAAGCAGAAGCAGTCCTTCACATAAAAGAGGTGAATATCACAAGAGCCCTGCCTTCAGCAGCTGGCAACAGAAATGACAGGACTATTGATTTCAAATCTGAAATGGTATTACTTTCCATCCACTTTAGAAGCTGTTTATACTAGCAGATTTACATATTACTCGTTTTCACATAAAAAGAAACTTTATTCCCATCCATGTCAAGGTGAAAACCGAGTGACAGAAACACCACTGCACTTGGCTGTACGGATGTCAGTGATGTAATTCCCATTTCTTTACCAGAGACTGGTCATCGTATGAACCTAGGAAAAACTCCTTTCCTCCCTCACCAAGGGTTTGCTAAGACACCTAGTTTTAAACTCGAAGTCTACTTATTTATGAACTACTACTGCATGTCTAAAACTGACTCACAAACACGCTGTCACTCAGAGGTCATGCTCCATCCCACTCGAGCGCATTTCCAGCGGACACCCAACACAGGTTCTACCCAGCTGTCCGAGAGCCTTTGGGAACGACAAGTCCTCTGTGCCCTCCCCGCCTCCAGGACACACGCCAAGCGCAATGCCAAGGGCACCGCTTTGTCTCGAGCACCTGAAGTTCTCCAGGGCGGCAGGATCAGCTCATCTCCCTCTCTCCGTGCCCCGCCGGACGCTGCCGGGGCGGCTCCGGCACAGCCTGCGGGGCGCTCCGGCCCCGGCCCGCGGCCTGTCTGACCTTCAGCCGCCGTCCCGCTGCGCCGCCC
>JANRGV010000045.1:8814707-8830027 GCA_024734035.1 Alethe castanea | reverse complement strand
CTAGAAGTTCTTTCGAGTGTGTGTGTCCCCCATCCTTAAGTGGAAGACCAAGAAATCTGCACGTAGAGTCGCTGTCAACCCCGAGCGCATCCCACTCCCCATAAGCCCTTCTCCTCCGTTCCAATACCCTGGCAGAGACTTTTTGTCCCTTTCACTAAGCCATGGGTGAGGCAAGCAACCGCTCTGCCAAACTGGGTGATAAAGGGCAATGTGGAAGATGTGGGACGGAGGAGCTGTGTAATCTCCGCGGACGTCCGAGGCTGGCAGGGGTTTTTTCTTGCCCCGGTGCCGGTGCTCGCCTGGCATAGGGATGGGGCCCAGGGGAGTCTGGCCATGGGAGACACGAAAACAACGCATTCCCATGTCCTCCGCAGCCCCCCACATCCACTTGGGTGTCAGGCGTGCCAGCACACAGCCTCTCTCCAGCCCCACCGGACAAGCAGTTCTCCGTGCCTGAGGGTGTCCCGTGGGACACGATACTCTGTTTTCCGCCGAGACCCTCACCGGGTGCGGCTGCAAGCCCTGGGAGAGTCTCCCACCGCCTTGTACGGCAGGGCAGCGCAGGCTGGGGGGCCCGAGAAGACCTGCGGGAACGGGGAGGGGGTTCCCGGGCAGAGCAACCCTTCCTGCACAATTAGCAACCCGTGGGAAACGGGGGCCTTCAGGCGACGTGCCGGCTGGGGAACAAAGTCCAGACAACTTCTGGGGAGAAAGGGGGAGCCCCTCTCGGGGCTGGCAGCGACCCGGGACCAAGCGGCAGCGGGCTCCGCCGTACGGACACCTGCCGCGCCCGCAGGTGGGGACTGTACGGCACAGACACCGCCAGGCACCTGAGCCTCCCTCCTGCCCGCCCGACGCGGGCCAGGGCGGGCTGGGCTTCCCAGGACAGGTACGGAGGGTGTCCGTAGCCCAAACCACACACCACAGCCGCGGAAGGCTCCCCGGTCTCGGTCGCGGCCCCCGCGGGTGCAGGAATCACGCCGTCAGTAGCCACGCCGGCGAGCGGGCACGACCCCTCAACTTTCTCCCCCGGACCCTCTCCCCTAGTACGAAACCTCTTCTCCAGCCCGTTCCCCAGCAGCTTTCCCAAAAGAGAGCCGCCCCCCGGCCCGCTTACCTCGCATGGTGTTGGTTCCCCGCTCCGCGCAGTCATGAAGCTAGGAGCCCAGGAACCGCACCGCACACATCCCGTCTCAACACCCGCGAAGGCGGCAGCCGCCGCAGCTCTGCGCCGCCGGGAAGACCATACCTCCGGGGCGGTTCCGCGGGGCGGTTCCGCGCGGGGCCGGCGGTGCGGGGCTGAGCCGGGGAGTTCTGGCGGAGGTGCGGGCTGCGCGCCGTGGCCGTGTCGCACTCTCGAAGTGCCCTCATCCCGTCCCGTCCTATCCTGTCCGTCCCATCCCGCCATGGGCTCGACTCCGCCCGTGTTCATCGGCGCCGAGGAGGTGGAGAAGCACCTGCACCGCGCCAGCCTGCTGCTGCCGGCGCTGGAGGCCGCCCTGGCCAGCTTCTCGGCGGGCGCGGCGGGCGGGGTGGTGCAGCCCGTGCGCACCGTGCTGCCCGTGCCCCGGCACGGCGGGTGAGGCGCGGCGGGAGCGCGGGGAGCGCGGCGGGCAGCGGAGCGGGCGGGTTTGGGCCGTCAGAAAAGGCCTTCGGTACCGAGTTAGCGATGAACGGGCCGGTAGCGGCACAGCCCGCCCGCCGTGGGCAGCGGTGCGTGAGTAACGCCGGTGATTCTCCCCGAGGTACCTCGGAGTGATGCCCGCGTACAGTGCTGCGGACGATGCGCTGACAACCAAGCTGGTGACTTTCTACGAGCACCTGAAAGACTCCTCCGTGCCTTCGCACCAAGCGACTATTCTCCTGTTTGACCCCAGCAATGGTACTTTGAAAGCTGTAAGTTTCGTGCGTCCTGCGTTCTTCTCTGCTCGTGCTGTCAGTTCTCACTTCGGCTTCTCGGAAGCTGGAGCTGGTGTAAATTAAGTTTATCAACAGGATTTGGCCCAAAGCTATCTTTTGTTTCTGTTAAACTGAACTCAGTGCTATTTACTGCTGCTTGTGATATGAATATGATAGCTCAGAGGGTAACTGGAAGAGAGAAACGATTAGGAGACGTTTATTTTGCATTTTAAAGCAAAGATACTCCCCCACCTTTCTGTGTGAAGAATGGATCTTGGGCCATCTTAAGTCTCTCGTTGAAAGAGATTTACAGTTTGCACTGCAGGGAATAGTATTCAGAATCTGATTACTTTTTCTTTCTCTGAAGGATTTAAGAATTTTTTAAAAGAATAGCGATGATTTGCATTGCACTTTAGTAATAATGATTTATTAAAGGGACAAAACTGGTCAAGAAAACTATCTTGGGTTCTTCTACCAAACATATTGGGTTTTATAATGAATATATATGCAGTAGCTACTGCATACATGTGTGGACATTGAGGCAGGAGTGTCCCATGTGTGATACACATTTGAGCAATTCTGTGGTTCCCTGTCACCCCTCTGTACAGACCAGGACAGTGCAGACAGGGAAATCACTGATCCCTGGTCTTCTGGAGTGCAGAGTATTGGAGTCATATCCATGTATTCCCTGTGCTGGAGGTGTGAGTTAGAGGTGACTCTTCTTTGACCATTTTCACTCCTTTTGTGCTGATGGAATGGTATGGAAGAAGTGGAATAAACAGAGAATCTGCCCAGTTTAAACATGACTTTGTATGGTCTGTGGTTGCTATGATAATAGTTGCCAGCTTCTGCATGTGTGTATCTTTTATATCTGGAATATCACATCATTACAAATTGGATGAAAATGTTTGGTATTTATTAATTTTTCAGTGTTCACCTCAATCTGTTTGAATTTTTTAAAGGTCCTGGATGGAAGTGTCATTACAGCAAAACGAACAGCTGCAGTTTCTGCCATTGCTACCAAGGTGTGTCTTCTGTTCTCTAAGTGGGGCTTGGAGTTATGAAATAACTAGAACAAATGATGCAAATGGCTTTTCGTGCAATACAGCTTTCAATTAGATTTATCATAACATATGCACTGTCAGGGAAAACTTAAACTCACTGTTTTGAGTCATGTTTGGGTTTAACACTTTGTGTGTGATTGGAAAAGGAACCTGAGCTATATTTTTGTGACTTCTATTGCACCCTCTTCTAGAAATTTACTGAGCTGTCTTTCAATGTGTTTTCTTTCTTTTGTGTTTGTGTTAACATGCCCCTTTATGGCTTTGGCTGATGTAGCTGTGGTGATATATTGAATTTTATTTAGATAGATGCCTTCTGCTCTCAGGACAGGACTGGTGGGTTGCACTGGACCTGTAGAAAGAGGGAAAAAGGACATTTCCATTTCTCTTGAGATAGATGATGCCCACTGTAGATGGATAACTTGTCCAGAGGTGTCTGTCTGTCTGTCAGTGTCTCTGTTGTCACTGGAAGGTGTCCAGATGATTGTCCCTGACCATGACCATAAAATTCAGTGTCTAAAGGCAGGTGAGGTGTATCTGGCTGTGTGTTGCTTTGTATCACTTCAATTTCAGTTGGAAATTGTTGTGTTGGAATTCTTTTTAAAAGCTGTTTTTGGCTGGGTTGCTAACAGCAAGGACAGAACAAGTGCCTATGCATTGCACAGCAGGGTTTTAGCCTTCACCTCAAAGGCTGAGGCAATAAGAAGAGGGCCAGAGCTGAAAAATACTGTTGTTTGTCACTCCTCAGCTTTGCATCAGAATGAAGGCTGATCTCACCATTTTGTTGGGGCAGTCTTTTTGCCAGAGTGACTCTATCCATGGCAATGGAGCTACACTGGCATAAAACTGAGTGAAGGACCTGTCCCCAAGAGCTCCTCCTGAACCAAAGGACAGGATGATTTACAATGAGCTCCTTGGACAGGAGGTTACAGGACCTCATTCATTTTGGCCATTCTGTATTTGGTCAGTTTTTGTGCACTCCATGCTGGCTTCAAAGGAGCTTGGCTGCTGAAGGTACTTCAAGATCAAATCCTTCATTGTCATCTATTGTTTTGGAAATTTTCAGGAGTGTTTGAGTTTAGCTCATATTTGTCATCTTGTCTTCTTTATGGCATTGGCTTTTCAAAGACCCATGCTCTTATGCAAAAGACCTTTGAAATCAGTGCTTTGCAGTCTTTAAAAGGCACATTAAAACAAATTCTTATTACTGAAAAATGGGCTTAATGAGATTTTTTTCCCATTTGTTTGCAGCAGAATAAACCTTGAGAGCCTAGACAATTCTAAAGCTTTTTTAGGCAGGAGTGAGTGGCCACAGAAAATGCATAAACAAGACACGGGGATGGGTTAGGGCTGGACTCCAGCAGCTCTGTCCTCCCCTTTGCCAAGTACTGGTGAATCACAGACAAGAACTAAACAAAACAAAACAAAAACAAACAAACAAAAAAATCAAAAACAAAAGAGCAAGCAAAAAACAAACAAAAAAACACTAAAAAAACCCAACCACCCCCCCCCCAAAAAAAAAACAAAACAAACCCAAAAACCTCAAAAACCCCATGCCCTACTTTTACAAAGTCTGTGTATTATGGCTCTTGCAATGCCAGGATTGTGCAATGCTTGTGGTGTGATTTGGGGCTTCAGTGAATTCCAGGAGATTGATTCGTGTGGGGCTGCCAGGACCAGTTTACCTGTGCAGCTGCAGCTCTCAGCACTGATGGTTTTTGGGATTCTGAGCCCTGCTTTCAGCCAGTGCAGAACATCAGCACTGTGGTTTTTCACTGAATCAGCCACATGAGTGTGTTGATACTGGAGTGTGCTTAGGCCCTGGCACCTGCTGTTCATGCTGTTGCATCTTAAATCTGAATTTCAGGTCAGACAAATCAACACTGGAATTCAGCCAAGATGTGCTTTGGTGCTAACAATGCTTTCTTTGCATTAAAAAAAGCCCAATATATAGTGATTATTGAATATTAGTTTATGTACTTTTTGTTGTTTGAAAGGAATAACAATACTGCTTTCTTTCGTAATATCTTGATATATATTTGTGATACTTGTTAATATATTGTCCTTACATATTCTCTTTTGGTTTTTTATTTCTGATGCTGTTCAGTTGTTAATGCCAGCTTTTGCAGAAGTGCTGTGCATTTTGGGAGCTGGTGTTCAAGCATACAGCCATTATGATATCTTCACAGAACTGTTCACATTTAAAGAGGTAACAGCCACATGTTAAGAGGATACATTTATTTTTCTCTGTTATGTTGCAGGATTCATTATAAAAAAAGTACAGCCAGTGAAGTTGTATCAGGTCAGGCTGGGATGGAGTTCCTGTTCCCCAGTGCTGTGCAGTGGCAGCTCAAAGGGTCTGATAACACCCCAGTGTTGTGGCTACTTTTGAGCAGTGCCCACACAACATCAAGGCTGTCTCTCCAACATTCGTTTCTGTTCTATTAAACTGCCTTTATCTTGATCCACAAATTTTTCCATCTTATTTTTTCTTCCCTCTCCCTGTGCTGCTGGGGAGGGGAGTGATGAAACAGTTTTGTGGGCACCTGGTATCTAACCATCAATCCACCATAAAAGTTAAGGTTAATCATATTTTGGTTCTGTTTCTACAGAGCCCAAGAATAATTGGAGCAGCAAGAATTTCTTGCTCAAATGTTGGTATTTAAAAAGAAAAAAGGTTGGAATCAAAGTAGTTTCAGATGTCTTTTTGTCTGAGATCCTACTGTATGTGCCATACTTGGATAAGCTTTTTGTGCCTTCCCCTTAATTGTATTTTTCAGAAATATTTGCATTTTATAAGAACAGCTCTACAAGGACAAAGCAGGCATTCAAATATAGCTGAACACTCGTGAAATTTATTCACTTGTGTGATGAGAACATGAAAGGGGGAAAAAACCGCAACCTTTAGGAAACGTTTAACTATCTACTGAAAACTTAACTGAAGTGTTGTGTTCCAGCAAGAAGAAGTGCTCCAGGTTGATTGGTCTGTGTTGTGTTGTTTTTCTGGTGCAGGTGAGGATTTGGAACCGCACCAAGGAGAAGGCAGAGCAGTTTGCCCGCGCTGCCGGCGGCGCCGTGCGCGTGTGCTCCTCCGCCCAGGAGGCCGTCACGGGGGCTGATGTGATTGTCACAGTCACCATGGCCACAGCCCCCATCCTGTTTGGGGACTGGGTGAAGCCAGGGGCCCACATCAATGGTATGTTCTGTTCCCACTGTGTGCAGCAGGTCTCTGTTAGCACGGTGTTTGGCATCACCATCTGTTGAAAAGCAGTTCTCTATGCTTGGTGGAATGAATGTTCTTTACATTTTGACTTCTCCTCTTTAGTGAGGACCACTTTTCCCAGCCCTGTCCTCCTGGAGCCAGAACGCCTGCATAATCCAGCAGAGGATTTTTGCTAGAGCGTGGGATTTGCTCTTTTCCCACATGCTCTTTTCTTAGTTGTGCATCATCTCTGCCCTCACGTTGTCATTATTCTCACCTTGCTCTCCATTTAAGTAGCCCACACAAGTGTTCTTCTTTCCTAAGTAGTTACTGCTTCTTGTTACATTGCCCTGCTGGTGTCATCCTTTCTTTCACCAATTTTGTGATCTTCTCTATTTGTTTCTTTTGGAGCTGATCACACCAGTTTACTTTTTTACTTGAGTTATGAAGATGCAATGACTGAATTAAGAACATCATAATTTAACCTCTAATTATAGTGAGGTTTGGAGGGGTGCTTTTTTTGTTGTTGCCTGCCTTGTAGTGATGCTGCCACGTTATTGTTTGGAGTCTCTTGACATGCCTCTGTTTGTTTATTTTTATTAATTGTGGGCCTTGTTCAGATGACCTTGTGCACTTTCCAGATAGCATGGTAATAAGACAAAAGCAAGTTCTCAAAGGAAATAATTTAAAGAAAAGTCCCACATTCCAGCAGCATCCTACCAATTTTTCAAACTCGATTTAGTCCTTTGTCATTGAAAGTTGTTGTCTGTGTTGTGTCATGGCATGGAAGCCAGAAATGCAACAAAATCAATTAAGGTGCACAGTCACTGAGATGACACAGACAGAAAGACCTCCCTTCCTTCCTTCCTTACCCTTCATTGAGGCATTTGTACTGTTTGAAGAGGCATTTGAGCAACAAATGCAAATTTAGAAAATGCAAATTTATTGTTCCTTAACAGTTGGACATGTAAAAAAATATCTGAATAGAGTATAGCTAGGTAGTCCTCTTAGTTTTTGTTTGGTTTCTTGTTTGCTTGTTTTTTAAGTCCATAACAGGTTGATAATGATCTTGGTGCTGTGTATAAAAAATTAAGCTCCGTGATTTGTTTTCAGTTTCTCTGGGTAAGTGATAATCTAACAAAGGTGTGTAAAATTCATTTGATAATGGTCTGATTAAAGCAAGGGTATAAGAGATAACAGACAAAGGGAAAGGACTTTCTTTTGCCTCTGCTACTCAGACTCTTCTGACAAGGATATTTTACTGACATATCAAATCTTGAATTTTTTTTGGTTGTTGTCCTATCAATCAGTATTTCTGCAAGGCTAACACTGGATTTTTTGTACATTACATTTCCATAATAGCATTGACTGTCGCTTCACACATGTCTTTTAAACAAGATGTGATTTGAATTTGTTTTAAACATTGCTCTCAAGTTCATAGTTTTGTTGCTTTAGCTGTTGGAGCAAGCAGACCAGACTGGAGAGAACTGGATGATGAGCTGATGAAGAATTCCATTCTGTTTGTGGATTCCAGAGATGCTGCTCTTACAGAATCAGGAGATGTTATTTTATCAGGGGTAAGGCTTTCTGAAATGATGGCTTTATTTTTGTGGCAATTGGCTTGTATTTGAAATGAGTTGGTATTGATGATGCCCTGCACTGAAACCTTTAGGGTATCAAATGTAATTTTTAACACTTTCCAGGCAGGGGTTGAAAGATAAACTGGTTTCAAACTGTGACTGCTCTGTCTGTGACCAAACCATGCAACCTCTGTATCTGCCATTATATGACACCATATTACAGTAGCATGTATTCAGCATTGGCTTTTGGTGATAACAATGAATTGCTGTTGACAGACCTACATTTCCTGCAGTGTTTGGTTATCATAAATATTCTTCAAATCTGTTTATTAAAACCTGTGACTGTCTTCCCATGAGATTTCAGCGTGATTGACACTGAAAGGACCAGCCCAAAGAATGGGCCACACAAGCCAAGCAGACAATGATCTGCACAGATTTGCCAGCAGGGATTCTTTGAGGTCCAATGGAGTTTTCTTTTTCTCTTTTAATGTGTCTGCAGAATAAATATGATTTACACTTTTGAGGTTTAACATAAGAGCTCCAGATATGGTAATGTGTGTGGAATCCCATGTGTTTTGTTGGACAAGTAACAAGCTATCCACTGTAAAAAAACTTACTGGCTGAGGAAAGTCTGCCAGCTGTTTTTCTTTGAAAACCATTCTGCTCCTCTGATTTCTGTCCAATTTCTATATAATTTGTCTGAATGTTGATCTGCTTCACCATGGAAAGTAATCAGTTTTGGGATGCAGCACTGGAGGAGTTCTTTCTTTTGAAGTCACTCAGAAGAAAAGTGTTTTCTTTCCTCTTAATGTATGTATGGCTATTAGGATTTTGTATAAATATGTATTTTTTTCACAGGCGGAGATTTTTGCTGAGCTGGGGGAGGTATTGAAGGGTACAAAACCAGCCCTGCCTGAGAAAACAACAGTGTTTAAATCATTGGGTAAGAACAGCCCCTCCTGTGTCCAAGTCTGACAGAAAACAATGCCTTGTTCTTTATGAGGTCCCCCATGCGTGGGAAAGCTGCTGATCATCTTCAGAACCACTGTGGCAATGCACTGGCCACAAGAAAGTAGACTGTGATTTGCATTTTCCCTTTTTATTTCCCTTCTTATTTATCTAGCAGGATTGATGTAATGAAAAGTGATAGGAAAGCAGGCAAACAATAGAAGTCCATTTTCCATTTCACAGTAGTTCAAGACATGACTGCAGCATTTATGAATGGAGCTGCAGCCCCGCTGTTCCACCGTGGGGTCTGTCTGACCTGAGACAATGTGGCACTGTCCTGTGGGGCTGGCCTTTGGGGAAGGGTGGCACTGGGGCTGAATTACCCTGCTCTGAGCTCCATGACATCTCCAAAAGGGCCCAGTTGTGGTATGAACACTGAGAATTAGATTCCTACTGTTACATTAACTTCTTACAGCCCACCCAACAGCCCATGATGGCTGTGGACTCTGAATGTAACACTGTAGGTGTTTGGAATGGGAAATAACTCCTGTTCCTGCCAGTTAGATCATGTCCTGAGTCTTCCTGTTCCCTTCTGAAGCAAAATTATTTGTACAGTTGAATAACTGTCTGAAGGTAACTTCAATTCTTTTTCAGGGATGGCAGTTGAAGACACAGTAGCAGCAAAATTTGTTTATGATGCGTGGTCAGCTGGTAACTAAAGAGAGAAGTCTACAATGCCAATGAGGCCAAGAAAATTGTTTGCACTTAGCTTCCTTGAATCCTGTGTTAACAAGAAAGGCACCAATCCTATCTGAATGTGGCCCTTCTAGAACATTCAAGAAGGAAAAGTAAAATTTCAGCAATAGTCTAATTTCTAAAGTATTTCAATTTCAAGTATTAGATACTTGCAGTATTGCTAATAAATGTCTCTATTGTAACAGCAAATATTAGATGTTTGCAGTGATACTAACAAGAGTATCTTTACATATTTTGATGTCAATCTGGATCAATGCCTTTCTTCTCTATTTATGTAGCAGAAACCTGTGTGTAGATTTTATGGTTTTTAGAGGGATAATTCATTCTGGTGTAAAATACATCAGTTTGTAGAATGGACTCTGGCATCATATTTACCTGTGATGGTACTTTAAGTGCAACTGTGGGTTTCAGTGCTCCAGTGACACTGACCTTGTCTTCAGCCTCCTAGGTACCCAGCCCACCTCTGAGTCCTGGACACACCTTCCCTTCCAGCTCACACTGGAAATCACCATTTTTTTCACCCCTTGCAACCCACCTTCCTTTGCCCTTAGACTCAGTGGTTTTTCACATAAGAGCACAGTTCTGAGAGGGGGTTTATGTAAATAACCATACCTGCATTTAGGTTTCTGCTCAGTACCTCCTTAGTACATGTCTCACTGGGATATTGCCATTTTCATATTGCAAGGAGTCGCACAGAAAGTGAGAACTAATACTTGTTTTGAGTGAATTTTACCTGTATTCTGGAGGGAGATTTTGCTGTTGATCTATGGTGCCTCTAAGTTGTTTTTCTAAACTTCTTGAAGGCTGAAACCACACAAGCTGATTTCAAGTATACAGGCAAATATTTTCAGTGTGGCTGTACCATGCTTCAATTGCTAATTGTTCTATTATTGCAGATATTAGCTGGGGCAGGAATTTTCATGATCCTTTCCTGGCAGAGGAACCCAGTCACATAAGGAAAAGTTCCAGCTTTGTGTTGTTATGCAACTGCCTTGCAAAAGAGTGAGCATCTGCTGAAAAACAGCTATTGCCCTGGAAACAAATTCCTGTCTCAGGCTCACAAATTGTGCCTTGTGAAATTTTATTTCCATTTGCATATTATTTCATGCAGGCTATTAAGTGTTTCTTCGTGCTGTGGAAGAGTTGGATGACAGGGCATTTTTAACATGCTGCTAGAATAGAGCAGGGCAGCAAGAAGGAGGGTCAGGAGCAGCTGGCAATGAAGCCCTGGAGGGTGCATAGGTAAGTGGTTAATGAGTACAGTGCAGGTGTGATGTAAATAACACTCCCAGTTATAAGCCTGGTGTAAGCTAGTTGGAAAATGTACTAAAGGTACCAGACCACTCATAGGGTTGAAGGATGTTTCATGTGGATCCAAACTGAACTCCACTGATTCTGTTTATTCCATCAGAAAGAACAACAGATTTTTTTCTATGAGCTTTTGCATTTTAATTGTAGCAAAATTACTCTTCTATTTTTACATGTCTTGTTTCTTCTTTGTCGTTTCTGAAGTGTTCAGAAATTTATGTGTTGACTAAATTTGTTACTTCAGTCATGCAGAACTACACTAACCTGAGATAAACATGAAAGCAAACGATGCTCTCATTATTGAAGAATTCCATGGAAAGTTGCAATTAATAATTATGACAGTATTATCCCAGTTCTGTGCCAGTGATATACCAGATTTGTAATTTAAAGTGAGATGTAGTGTTTGGAAAGAAGACAAGTCCAGTTTATTTTCACATGTACTCCCCTACAAAATATGCACTTTAAAAATAAATGGAGCCAGTCTAAAGACCTGGTTCTGAAAAGCCACATTGTTCTCAGCTTCATTGGCAGGGGGACATTTTGGGAGCCTGGCTTCAGTGTTGTACCTCTGATGTCATGAAGAGGATTTGGTTGGTGTGATGGGAATTGCTTGGATGCCAGCTTTAGATTTTCTGAGGGGAAATAATAGCATCAATTTCTATGTTTCCTTCTCTTACAAATTAGTGGATCATGAAATTATGTAACTTGCATTTATATTACAATTAAATAGATACTACTGTTTTTCTTTGACTTTCATTTTGTTGTCCATTTCTTTCCTGGTTTGTAGTTGATTTATTTAAGAAAGTGTTCAAGTTGTTGCAGTGAATGTGGTCACTGAGTGTAAATGGAAGAAATAGGGAGTGCCCTGTTCCTCTTAAGATACTCAGTTTTGCAGTTGTCCCATGCTGCACATTTCCTTAATGTCTGTCCAGTGCAGAGTATGAAATCCTTAAGGAAGGAGAACTTTGTACTTGGCAGAACTGTGCTCCTGTGAGATTGCCTGGTTTTATGATTTGGGTTTGGGTTCTGCTCTAGGATTGCACATGTGAACTGGACTGAGCTATACAAATGTTCCTAAGGGGTCACAGTGAGGATTCCAGTGCTTCCAAACTCCAAAGGAAACAAAGGGGTTGTAAGAAAAAAAAAGAAGAAAAGAAAACAGCAAAGCACATGAGTGGAAAAAACCTTAAATATGAGTCTTCCTTTCTATTAATTTTTTCCCCAAATTTTTTCACAGGGCTGCTTTATACTATCCCATAAGAAAAGGGTTAGCACTATTGTACTTTTTTTTTCCTAAAGAATAAAAATTAAAAATTGATTCAGTTGCCTAAAAGTAAGTGTCATCTGGGGTGCTCTGGGGCTTCTTGGTCTCTTGATGCAGTTTCTGAAGGACAAGGGACTCCTACAGGTCTGATGCTGTTCCTGATTTCCCCCTGCAGTGCCTTCTCCTCCACCTACATTTCCCTCCCATCAGTGACAGCCTTTTGCATGCTTTAGAGTTTTTTGAAAGCATTTCCTGGACAGCTGAATCCAACCCACTTGTTTAAAATCTGGCCTGGAAAAGGTGCATGGTGGTCAGCACTTTGCAGCAGAGAGGGGTCACTGGAGCAGCACAGACCCTGTGTCAGCCCTGTGTGCTGGGGCTGGGGGATTCAGCTGCTGCAGGGACTGCAGGATGCAGAGGGGGATGAGGCTGGAATGGGAACCATCTGCATTTCCAGCTTTGGGAAGGGAGATTGAGAATCCACCCATCACATGCCTTCATACATGGAAGATTAATTGGTTCCTTCTTGCTTGGTTAAGTGTTTGGGAGTTTCTTAGCCAAAATGAAAACAGCCAGGCAGTGGGGGAAGGTGTCTGGATTACTGTGCTGAGCACAGCAATTGTGGAAGGTTGCAAAGAACAGGACTTTGATGTGATTGCTTAATATAAGAACATATCAACCTGCTGTGGACAGGAATCCAAGCAAGGAAGAATGCAGTATAAAGTCCACCCAAGAAAAGATATTATAATATACAAATCACAGTCCCAAGATGATATGGAAAGAAGAAATATGAAAAAACCAGATCATTAACCAGGATTAGCCTCCACAAATGCAGCATACCCCTAAGGAAAAAATCATAGCTGGCTAATGGAAAGCCATAAAAAGAGCTTTAAAGATAAATGTTCTGCTAATAAATGTGGATCTAAAATCTGTGATTTTAGCCAGAGCATGGCTACTATAAGCACTTTATAAGATTCACAAAACCCAATAGGAGTGATTAATTTATATCTGATAGGGCTGGCTTCCCAAGGGAACAGGGGAACCCTGCTGTCAGTGCCTCCAGATAAACTGGGAAGAGCAGGAGCTTCCACAGCAGCACAGCTCATTTTCTTTTTTTATTTCTGTGAGCTGTGTGTGTGATACACAGCTCTCAGGCTAACAACCCACAGAAAATGGTGTGTGATATGAGTCCTCATTTCTGGGACTTTGCATGGAAAATGCAGCCTATAGGAACCGAGCTGGGGCTATTCCAAAATAGATCTAAAATTTTGAAAAATAAACCTCAGCTTCTTGTAGTTAAAAGTATTGCAGCCTTGATGACATTTAGGACGTGATGGGTGCTGGCAGTTGGATCCTGCCTAATGAGACAAGAAAGGAATATCCAACTCACACTGAACATTTCTTGAGAAGATACTTTGTGTATTTTTAAATTATTGTCAATACAGAAGCAAAAACTTCAGTGATAAAAATATGAAATTTGCTGTAAATTATTCTTATTTACATTATTCAGAGGTGATTAGAGTCAGTAAACCGTAGCTAAAATCAAGATTCAGATTCCTTTTCTAACATACCATCAGTACCAGGAAGAGTAGTTTTACTGATCTTACAGAAACAAATGGAGAAAACTCAAAGCTCTCAAGTTCTGAGAATGTTCTTTTCATTGTGGTTTTGGAGAAGAAAGGAAGGTCTTTATTAAGGAATGCAGTGGGCCTGACCTTCAATGTTACTTGAAATTATCTGGACCAGAAGAAATCCAATCCACATAAACAGTTCAGGGAGGAAAAGCTTTTGCGTTTTTAGCTTCACAGGCTTGCTTTTTGGCAGAATATGCTTTACTTAATGTCCTGTTCATCACAAACACCTACCCAGAGAGAAAAATTGTTATCCCTGCTGCACTTCCTAAAGCAATTGGTAACCCCTCTACCTTTTGCTTTAGCAGACTTCTGAGAAGAGTTGCCCACTCTTTGGAGAGAGGGAAAGGTAATCAATCAGTGTGTAGGTTACAACAACAGGCATGATAATTTATAAGCAAGTATCTACAGTTTTTCCAGGGTTCTCAAGTGCCTGTTTTCTCTTCTTCACAGCATTCAGGACTTTCTTTCTTGGCCCAAGCTCCATCTGAATGCTCTGTAGATCTTCATCAGAGCATAGCATCAGGGCATCTAAATCAATTTTTTCCCTCATGAAGAGTGGAAGAAACTCATCCAGCATCTGTGATGCCAGAAATACCTCAAGGGGCGTATTCTCTGTTTCCTCATCATCCCAAATGACTTCTTCCTCATTCCAAGGGACATCAGCACTGTTTTCAGCATCATCTTCCCTGCCATTCTCAGCATTTTCATACTGAAAGAGCTCACTGGCCATTGTAACTCTTATGCCTTCTTTCTCAGAAGACACAGCTTCAGGATTTACCTCTGCAGCCAAATTCCTTCCAAACACAATCTTGCCAAGACCTGGCCGTTGAAAAATGGAGTGCTGACTGTCATTACCAGCGAGGTTTTTCTCTTCGAGGTCATTCAGTAATTCATCCTCCTCTTTCTCATCAAACAAATGCATCACACTTTTCCTGCCCATATCATCCTCTTGGCCATCCCTTTGTGTTTCCTGCCTTCTTGTGCTGTCGGCTGTCTTTTTTGTCTTCAGTTTCAGGGTATCTTTCAGGTTTTTGGTTAAAGTACTTGTGGTATTTGAAGAAAATAGACCGGGCAGCTTTACCCTGGAGTGGGTTCCTCTGGAAGAATTCACCGTGCCAACCTTTCCTTTGATATAATTCCGGTTCATTTCATGCTGGTGTTTCTCTTGGCGCTTCTCACATTCCTTGATTTGTCTCTCCACGTTCCTCTGGGCCTGTGCCTTTTGCTTGGAGACCTTTTTAGGGTTCAGCAGGCCCTGCTCAGTGGCGGCTTTGTCCAGGATCTGGACGCACTCCTTGCGGTCCCTGCTGGCCGCTGCCTCCAGGGGCGTGCGCAGGTCGTTGTCCAGAGCAAAGATGTTGGCCCCAAAGTTGATGAGGAAGGACACACAGTGGATGTGGCCATTGCAGGCAGCGTGGTGCAGGGGCGTGTTCCCCCAGATGTCACACTTGTCCGGGTCCCCCCTGGCAGGGAAAACAGCACACGGTGAGCTGGGCTGCCTCACCGGGCCCTGCAGCGGCACTGCCAGACACTGAGCGTGTCACCCTGCCCTGCTCTGAGGAGAACAGCCCAGGGACAATGGCTCAGCCCAGGGACAATGGCTCAGCCCAGGGACAATGGCTCAGACACCCAGCGTGTCACCCTGCCCTGCTCTGAGGAGAACAGCCC
>JANRGV010000045.1:8794130-8814607 GCA_024734035.1 Alethe castanea | reverse complement strand
CCAGGGACAATGGCTCAGACACCCAGCGTGTCACCCTGCCCTGCTCTGAGGAGAACAGCCCAGGGACAATGGCTCAGCCCGGGGACAATGGCTCAGCCTGGCTGCAGCCACCAGAGCAGGGCTGCACCCTCTGACACAGCCCTGAGCTCTGTGTGTGGCCTGAGCTCTGATCCCTGCCCCGTGAGTTACACCAGCTCTCAGGGCTGACTGTGACTGCATGTCCCCATAAAGCAGCCAGGGCATTTCCTTTGTCGTCCCAGGGTTTGGCAACTGAAAGTGGGCTCAGGCTTTGACTTAGTCCCACTGGAATTACTGGCAAAACTGTTTCAAGAACATTTGCATTGAATATTTTAAAGTGCTCTTGGTGATTCACTCCTTTTGAGTGTCAAATACAGGCAATGTTAGGTGGTTTTCTCACTGGCCACAGTGACACACATTTAGTGAGCTCCTGCAGTAACTTTTCAGGTAGGTAATAAGTAAATGATCCAGAGTAAAGCCCTGATTACCCATTTGTCTCCATTGCTATTAGTTTAAGCCCAGATAGATTCCATTGTTTTTCAACTCTTTTGTTCTCTGTGAGCTGCTTTTACTCATGGTGGTTTGAAAAGCACCATGGAAATAAAATGCCATATTTTTCAATTGAATTTAAAGCCAGTGAAAAGTATTGCTTGATTTTTAACTCTTGTGCTGACTTCACACTGAGCTGCTTGAATATTTAAATGCACATTTGACAAGGTCAACCTTAGCAATGTTCAGAACAGAGCTTGTGTCCTCTTGTGACCAACCAACAGGGCTGCCACAGAAGCTCAAAGTCTTTATTGACTTCAGAGCCTGGGACCAAATTTACAAGGAGAATTTCCACTCTTGGGAGCTCAAGCATTTCAATGACACAGAGGTTGGTGCCACAGCAGCTGTACTGTGAAAGACATGGTACATCCTGTCACAAAATGTCCTTCAGGCACTGATCTCTGAAGAAAAGCACTGTCAGGTTTGTTAGGGTCAGATCTGAACCCATCCTGAGGCAGGAGGAGCTCAGGGGTCCAGCAGAGCCAACCCTGGGAGCTCAGGCTTTGCCACAAGGAGGTGGCAGCTGAGGATCAAAGTTTCTCACTCAGACATTTGGGAACCATGTGCACACATTCCTGCTTTGCTGGCTGTGCCCTGGGGAGCTGCCTGGCCGTGGCTGGGCGTGCTGGGCTCCTCAATTCCCACATTTTAGAGCTGGCTGCAGTGCCCTGAGCCTGGGCAGAGCTGGCTCCTCCATCCTCCCCCAGCTCCTTCTGAGCTGCTCCTGGGCTCTGCTCCCCATGGAACCTGCCAGCCTCTGAGTCTCAAACAATTGACAGCCTCGAGGGGCTGTTCCCAGCTCAGTGGGGCTTTGGACAATGTCTGACATCTGCTCTGGGTTCTCATGCTCCTCCTTTCCCTGCTTCCCCAAGGGCTCACACAAAAGAGAGCAGATTCTGCTGTTTGGTCTTGCCTTTATTTGTGTACCTGCAAGGCAAGCAGAGAAAATGTTTCCTGATGCCTGGGAAGACAAATTACTTCAAGATGAAAGGGGTTTATTGTTAGTATTGCTAACTTTCCAAAGCTTTAGAGTCCTAAAATCTGCAACCACTCTAAAGGAAATTGCCCTGTACCTCAGAGTCTCTGTCAGGAAACCTCTTCAAGGAAAGGACGAATTTGCTAAAAATAATTACAATACTTTCTCACAAGAAAATATTAACTGACTGAAGAACAGGTTAACCATCTTCTAAAATTCAGCTTCTCCTCAAAAAAACCAGTGAGAATGCAGCCATACCTCTGACAGACACCTCTTGCTGATTGTGTCAAGAATCTTAGATTAAAATAGAGGTAAACACATACATATGAAGATTTTGAGGTGATACTGTTCCAAAGCTAAGTTCTTTACTAAGAAAAAGACTTAGAAATACATGAAATAACAAATACAGAGCAATTTTGATCTTTGTGTCATCTTCTGTGATTTCTGTCAGCTTATGCTCTAGGAGAAAATTATTTTGCTCTTTGTTCCTTATCAGTTGCTCTGGCTTGCAGGTGTTCAGGGACAAACCCTATAGATAGGTATTTCCTGGGAGCTACCTTAATTGCACAAGTTGAAAAACTGTCAATTATTTTTGCTCCTCCTGAGGACACAGCAACAACCACGCAGTGCAAAGGTCTTTTTCATTGTGATACCACAGCCACACCTGAGCCCAATGAGCTATAAAGCAAATCTATGAAAAAAAAAATTTTTTTTTCAATTCCTTTTTTAATAAAACTCAGATACATCCAAATAGTTATTCAGCTGTTCCCTGCAATCTGTTCACTGTTCTGCAAAAGAACATTTTATTAAGTGTATCTCTACACAAGAGCAGATTGTCTTTTATTAGATGTTATTACAGAATTGCAGATTAAAAGGTAGGCTCTGAGCAAGAGAGTGCTGATGGTGGAGAGGTAATTACACTTTCAATAAGACATTTTAACCATGTAAGACATTTAAATGATACAGACACTTTATTACTAGAAAATAAACCCGTAGAAAACCTTCCTTTCATTTCTTTTTCATTTTTTCCTTTTCTTTTTATGGTTTAGAAGGGTCCTATCACATCTCCTGAAACAGTATTCTCAGTTTTTGCATGATGCTAGTTGTTAAAAAAGCAGAGAAATAACCATTTTAGACATCACTAGCTCATAGCTCTCTGTTGTGACTCCCCTCTGGACAGCATCAAACCTTCACAAGTGCCTACTAACTGCACTTAGGGAGCAAATGGGAGATATTTCTTTTGCTGAAACTGTTTCAAATTATGGATTTCACTATAAATCCTGTCTCATTATATCCTCAGAAGTTGTTGGCAGCTTCTGCAGTGAGGAAAGGGAAGGTCCCAGGGCCCTGCTCTCTGCAGGCTGCACTCACAGCGTGGTCCTGAGGATGCTGATGTGTTTTCACTGACAGAGCCCCTGACTGAGAAAATAACGAAGAGACCTTCCTGCAGGCTCTGGACCTAAACCACCACCACTAAAGAAACAATTCTTGGCAATGCATTGAAGGAAATTACTGTGCTTTTCAGCCTTTTGTGCCTGAGGTCATGGGGGCAGTACAAACACGGTGCTGTAGCTGTGTTTTTGAGGCCCAGGCTGTGAGCAGTGACTTACCCCCTCCTGCAGATGACTTCCAGAGCCTCCAGGTACCCGTGGTAGGCTGCCAGGAGGGTGGGGGTCATCCCATCCTCATCAGAAGAGTTGAGGTCTTTCCTGGTGGCCTCCTTCAGCAGGTCCACGTTGCCATCAGCCGCTGCTTTGTGGTACCTGCTGGACATTTTCAGGAGTTTCTGGTTTGCTGGAGCAGCTCTGGGCGATTCCCAGGCTGTGCAGTCACTGCTCCATTGCAGGCATTAATGATTACAAGCTGAGACGTCCCTGGGAGGAGGGCAATGGGGAGGCAAAGTTCATCCTTGCAGGCTCTTTGTCTGGAGATCTGCAGAGGTAACCAGGCTGTGGCTGTGAATCTCACATTTCCTGAAGGTGGCTCTGCCATGGACACTTGGGTGCAAAATTGGCTGCTTGGAGAGGGGATCCACCCATCTTCTCCGTGTCTTTGCCTGACTGTTACGTCAGGGAATTGCAAAAGGACTTTGAACTACAAAAAGGACTTCAGAAAAGCCTTCAAAAGGCCATGAATGTCAGTGTGACCAAGTTTCACCCAAGTAATAAAGAATCCCTGAGTTTGATGTGAGGAAATGGATGAGCAATTACCTGTACTGGTGAAGCCTTTTGTAACCCACCTTTTACTGGGATGCTGTGTTTGAAAACAGGTCCCTCCCCTGCCAAACCAGGCACTGCCATGGAACTATTTTATGTACAAAGCCTGGAAATGGTGAACAGGATGATGTTTGGATAAAACCCCCAACAGTCTGCAAGTCACAGCTGGCAAAACCACAGCTGTGTAAATTGCATTTCATCAGGAGATCTTCAGGAAATTGGCAAATATAAAACTTGTCTAACAGGTATTTTAATCTCCATTTAGATGCAAAAATATGTGCAGGATTTCCTCAGGATACCACAGGGAGTTCCAGAAAAGGAAGCATGATGGACCTGCACCTACTGCCCCACCTGGGCACTGTGGTCCTTGCCTGGGAATAGATGGGTTCATTCCCCATTACAAATAATGACTTCTTGATTCAGAAATAATTTCCCCTGATTTCAGTGGCATTAATGGCTACCTCTACACGCAGAAACTTATAGAATTAGATTAATTCTAACTTTAAATTTGAAAGAGTTACTAAGAGCAAGCCACATAAAAAGACAGTTTTCAAGCAGCAGCTCAAAAGTTGGTGAGAGGCTCCTGCAGCTTCCTGCAGTGCTGGAGTTCAGGGCTTTTCTGGCCACATTCACAAGAGCTGCCACACAAACATTACTTTTTGCCAAGCTGTTTTCTGTGACTCACTGAATTAACCTGGCTGTCAGAGGCTCTACCCTCAGCAATTAGCAGTGGGGTTTTGTTGCTTGTTGTGCCCCCATTAGAGAATCACAAACCAACTCCTTGCTCAGCGTTGGTGCAATCCCCAAATGGAATTCTGCCACCTCATTTACATCCCATAATTCTGCCCCTGTGACACACCAGAGACCTCTCAAAATGGGCTTTCTCTCTTCATTATTTTCTCAGGCAGGGATTGAAGAGCTCTTCAGGAATGAACTTGTACCAACCTTTTTCTTCCCACGAAGACAGGGAGAGTCAGGCAGATCCTGTGACAGGTTTGAATCTGTGAACAAACAGCTCCAGGGCAGAGTAAAGCAAAGCCCTGGCTGTCCCTCGTGTCCCCCCCAGGCACAGCTGTCCCTGAGGCTGTCCTGCCATCCCAGGGCACTCTGGGTGGGCTTTAGAAGACAGTTTTACTCCCAGCCCTTTCTCAGGTTCCCTGCACTTTTAATACTTTTCTAATAAAAATGCAGCCATTTATTCTATTTTCTATTTAACCAGGCACAGCACAAAGCTAAATTTACAGCTACTAGAAAAACTAGCTGTTGCAGAACAAAGATAGGTGATACACACACACACACATACATACACACACACACACACACATATATATGATTAGCTGTTTCTTAATGCCATTGAATTTTATTTCTTTTACTAGGCCATTTTTCAGGGGTAAAATGATCACCATTCACATGCTGCATATACCACCAGTGCCTGGTAGGAGAAAAGAAACACACCCATGAAAAGTGATTTGGTGGCAGAAGAGTCCTTCTAATTTTCAAGATCCTTGGTTTTTACAACAGAAGTACCTTCATTTGCTTTTCTCTTAATTAATCCAACACAAAAAGTGTTGATCTCAGAGTGATTTTTATCATTAAGATCTGAAAATGTTGATTTTAAACTTACCCTGTATAATGCTAAGTGGGAAACTATTGTTCCAAGTTTTAATTAGAGGTAAAGAAAAACCCACATCAGTTGGGGAGAAGCTTCAGGACTTTGCAAGCTTTATTATTATTATTGTCATAAAAGTGGGCATTACAAAAGAGAAAGAAAAAGAAAAGGCCAAACAAAATCTTCATCTGTTTCTAAACTCCTGGTACTTGTTCATCTTTGTCCTATTCAAAGACCTTAACTTGAACTGCAATAAATGATTCAACATCAAATGAGCTAAATTTCTCAGCCTGAATGGAGATTATTCTTTTGAGACTTAAGCTCAAAATTGTGAACTTTTTAAACTCCCTGGATAGTTAGAATGAAGCTTTTCTTTTTGTGTTTGAAAAGAACTTCAGAACCATTCCACTTCCAATTGAAATGTCTTCCCAGGCTTGAGAGAAACTCTGTTGTGATGCTACATGATGTTGTAAACTAATGAATTATTTAACCAGCAGCTTTGCTTTTTGTTTGGATTTCACTGTTTATATGGGTATTACTCCATTAATTTGAGAACTGTCTCAAGTAAAATATTGCCAGTTAAACAAACTATTTAGATTGAAAGGCTGCAGCATCACCAGTGAGGTTGCTGTAGATAACCTGGAGCATGAACCTGCACAGTGATGTTGTTGTGCCATCTGTTTTGCATGAGGTATTATCCAGCACAACATTTCCTCATTGCAACTTTTTGTAAGCACCAAATGTGGTATGGTAAAGGCCATGCAAGGGGAGGCAAGTAAATCTCTGCTTGCCTAATGAGATCTGTGGAACTAATGGGCTTGGAGAAGAATGAAATTAGTCACACTGGGTAACTGTGACTACACAATTCAGAGATGATGACAACGTTTAAAACAACAATAAGACCTTATTTTTTCATTTCTTAGGAAGGCAGAACTCCTGTGCCCCAGGACACACTGCTGCTGGATGTGCTCTTGAGCAGCCAGTTCCCCAGCCAGGCTCAGTGTGACCCACACCAGTGTGCCTGACACTCACCTGACATGACTGCTGTTCTGCTGTGGGTCCAAAGCCTGCACACAGTAGGGCTAGGAGCAGTGACATTATCTGTTGTATCACAGGGACTTTTCCAGTTTTTGCTGTGAGTGCTCAAAAGCAGAAGTCCTGACATGACATTCAGGCTCTTTGCTTTGTTAAAATACTTTCCTTGGTTTTGGGGATCTTTTCCCCCATAGTATCTTCACCAGTGCTTCAAACAGTCCCAAGAAAAGCCATGCTGATCTCACTGGTGTCTCCAAATGCTGTCATGCTGGCACAGAAAACTCCATTTAAAAAAATAACTGCCAAAACAGACACACATTTTTCTATTAAATATCTAGCATGGGAATAAAGGGAATACATTATCAGAGGAAGAAAAGGATGCCTTCAAAACAGCAGGTGACAACAACCTCTGTTAAAATCAGGTATTACCTTAAGGTCACCTGTGAGCTGCCCCCCTCAAGGAGCAGCAGCTGCAAACACTCTGCTCTCTGGGCAGCAGAGATGTGGCACCTGTGTGAGCCAGATCCAGGGCTTATAAAACCCTCCCTGGGCAGCCAAAGACCAAGCTTGTGGTACCCTGAGGAGATGGGGTTTGGGCAGCAGTGCTGGAGCACCTCAAGGATGTGGTGAGTGTGGTTTGGGGTACAAGGGGAGGTGGGTCCTTTCTTTGCTGCTCTCTCATTTGATTCTCTTTTCTTTGCAGGTTGCTGCACCTGTTTGGATTTTTGCTGTGCTTTTCCCCTTGTGCTGCTGGCCTGGGGGACCAGGATTTCTTGGGTAATGTGGCCTGGCTTTGCTGGGCTTTGGGTTTGCTTGGAGCTGCTTCTCCTCTGCCTTGGCATGGAAGGGGCTCTGGAGGGTGCCTGGCTGGGGCTTGCAGGGTGTGGAGGGTTTGCTGGGGCTCATGGTGCTCTTCCCCCTGCAGAGAATGTGACCTGTCATAGGGATGGGATGGAAGTTGAGTTTTCCAGAGAGCTCAGCAACTATTCCTGGCATGTGTATGTTGTTGGTACGTACTGCTGCTGCCCTGGCCCTGCCTGCTGAACCTGCCTGCTGCAGGGCTAATCTTCCATGTCCCTCCTAGATGTGAGTGGTGAGGAGGTTGTGTCCTGTGACCACACTGTGGATTATGAGAGGCTGATGCTCAATGTCCTGTTTGTCAACTGCTCCAGCCTGCAGGTAAAGGGGTCTTCATCCTGGGAAGCTGCTGTAATGGAGTTAGATGTTTAATTTTTTCCCTGGACAAGACTGAGTTTAATATGGTTTCTATTTCTGACTTTCTTCAAGACTGAGGATACTTATACTTCTGACAACTTAAAACTCTTGTAGAAGAACACTTCATGCCAAAAGTTGAAAAAGAAAACTAAACCCAAAGCTACTGAAATTCTTGTTTTTTTTCAACTATGCAATAAGTTCCTCAGAGCTTGCTTATTAATATTGTTTTTCTGTAGAAAACTTGAACTCCTTGACAGGTTTTTCTTGTAGGGAGATGGACCAGATTCAAGAGTTTCAGGGCACCAATCTATTTAAATGTGTATTGACAGACAATTAACACCATCTGCTAATCCTAGCTGTTGAGGTAGAGTAGTAAGTGGGAGGCCAAAGCCAGATGCTTTACTGGTATCTGTTGCTTTTAGGTATTTGAAATACCACAAGACTCTGTTCTGCTGTTTATTAGCTTAGGTTTCTTTGATTCTGGCACTAAAACCTGCTGCTCCTTGAAGTGTTCTTCTTTATTTCTGCAGTTATCTTTATCTTCTGCTCTTCAACCTAACCCTGGTGCCCCTCTGCTTTCCTAAAGAGCTCATCCTTTTCTTTTGGGCTTTTAAAGCAAGAAGTCATTCTTGCACTGGTACAAACACTTAAACCAGCTCTGAAGTTAGGGTTCAGTCCCAGTAGTTTTAACTGCCCTCATGCTGTAGTGAGTCCTGCTGCCTCTTTCTAATGAATGTCTCTTGTCTGTAGCGTGGTCAGCACCAGCTCTGGTTAAAGCTGGTGGTGAATGATACAGTGGGAGAGGAGACCAACATCACCTACAGCACTCACTGTGACAGCATTCATGTCGATGAAGTCACTGCTCCTGTGTTTGCTGGTGCAACAAACTGCACAAAAGGCTTTATGGCAGTAAGTAGAGGAGTGGGAGTGCTGTAGGTGCTGCTCTGAGGCTTGCAGGGGTGGCTGTCTCCTGGAATTGTGTGTCTGGGGTCTGCAGAAAACTGGGGAAAACTCCAATGAGCTGTGAGGATGTCTCTTGGCTGCATGTTCATTTTGGCTTGGCTGCTGGCTCTCTAGTTTGCAAATGGTCCTTAATGATGCACCCAGTCTGGCTCCAGCCCTATTGCAGGGGAAGCTGATGTTGGCTGTCTACTTTGGGAAACTGTGGTGGAGGTTTTGCTGTGTGGCTCCAACCCTGCAAGCTCCTGCAGTCTAATTCCCATGCTGTGTTTCAGGTTACCTTCCCAGGACTCGTTTCAAGTCTCAGTGATGAGCATATGGTATGTTCCTCCTACCTTGTGAAGGGAGCTGGGGAAGGAGGAGTGCCTGGGGATTTGGCATAAACTGAGCCTCATATCTCCAAGTTCAGGCAGGGACCTCTCTGATGAACTTGTATCTGTTGGGAAGCCTAGTTCTGCCCTGTCAATCTAGGGAGCTGGAATGTAAGGCTTGGCAGGTGGCAGCCCTGCAGGGTGACAATCTATTGCCTTGATGTTTCTGTGCCTTCCTTCCCAAAGCAGGGGTTTTTTTGCTTTGCAGGTTCCAGCAACTCCAATGTCCTGGAATCTGTCAGTTGATGATGGAACCAGAACACATCAGCTGAGCCTTGGGCAAGCAATGAAGCAAGGCTATAGCTTTCTAGTTGATGGCCATGACCTGATCTTTCAGGTGGCCTTTGCTGCCCCTGGAGTTGTGTCTTACAAGGTATGTGAATGGAGAATCAGCACTGAGGAATTACCCAGCCCGTTTCCCAGCACTGTCTCCCTCCTGCAGACCTGGGGAATGCATTTTCAGGCCAGGGCCAGAGCTGGTGTGTGCAGAGCTGTCTGGCTTTGCACAGCAGTCACTGAACTGCCTGGCACAGGGAAATGGGGACTCACAGTGAGTGGGAATCTCCAGAAGCAGAATTCTGGCCACAGCTAGTCCTGGGAACACCTGACTGGCAGTCTCATTATCAGCAGCTGTTTTTAGAAAGGGTGAGGTGGGAAGGAACTGCTGTTGCAAACCTGAACCTGATGCAGTACATGGCCCTCTGGGGTTTGTCTAATGATGGATCAGAGCTGAGCACTGTCTAATAGAGCTCCATCTTCTTTGTCAGCACAATGATGAGGTGCTCTACACTGTGGCACTCAAGCTCATGTATGGCCCACCTGAGCATGGATTGACTGCAGAGTCAAGAATGCTTTGTGCTCCAGGTAGTGTATGGAAAAAGCCAGAACCTGACCTGCTTTTTCCCCAGGGAAACTGATGTTACACTTATCAAAGATGTTGTTGCAGGTCCAGCAACGTGTAATGCAACACACATGACTGTTGCCATCCCAGCCTTTCCAGGGATCCTCATGGATGTGGATGTAGAGAATAAGACCATCCCCATGGATCAGCTTCAGGAAAATGGAATCACTCTGGACACACAGAGAGGGATCAGGCTGTATATTAGCAGGAGAGCCCTGAAGTCCAGGGTGAGTTCTGAGTCACAGGTGTTGGTGTGATCACACCTTCCTGGTGTTTTGAGACCCAGAGCACAGTAGCTTTTGACCTTAATTAACCATCTGTCAAGTCAGTCATGTGCTGGTGGCTGGCTGAGGGCAGATGTGATTAAGATTAATGCAAACTGACTTTGTAACAGATAGGCATCATGCAAGGTAACTTGGATTTCTTTTGGCAAAACCAGATGGAGGAAAAATTTCTCTTGGAGGGGGGTAGGTATTTGGCATGCCTGGAGCAATGCAAATGGGCTTCCCTTGTGGCCAGTGTGCTCTTTAGGCTTGGCTTATTTGTTAATCAGCTCTAACAGGTACATGTGTTAGAGAGAGCTCTTGTAGCCACACTAAGAGAATAACCTGTCCTTCAGCAACCTGGGGAGAGCTGCTCAGGACTTCAGTACTACATGTCCTCTTTGAAACTGGCTTTTCACTTCCATGGGGAGACTGTGGCAATGGTGATGCACCCTGAGTGTCCCTGTGAGCAGCACACACCAATAGGTGAGTGACTGACCCCTGCAGCTCCTGTGCTGTGATCCTCAGCATGGCCCATTGCTGTACTTTGTGTTGGATTAGTTCCCCTCACCAACAGCTCCTGGCTGACAGAGCTGTCCCTGACTCACAGGACAACTCATGTGGACCTCTGTTACAGCTGCTGTATGCACCCAGGATGGGTTCATGGATTTTGAAATCCTGGCTGAAAGCACCACACCCCTGCTGGATCTGGATACACTCAGGCTCAGGGATCCCGTGTGCCGGCCAGCCTACAAATCCCCTCTGAATGACAGGGCTCGGTTCCATGTCCCACTGAATGGGTGTGGGACCAGGCATTGGGTGAGTGGGGGTGCCCTTCAGGCCCTGGGGGTGCCCTTCAGGCCCTGGCAGTGCCCTCACTAATGCTGTTATTTACCTGCAGTTTGATGGGGAGCAGATTCATTATGAGAATGAGGTGAGAGCATTATGGACAGACCTTCCCCTGGGCAGGATCTCAAGGGACAGTGAGTTCAGGTGTGTCTGGAAACCTCTTTAGGCCATCCAGGACTGTATTATTTATACATCACTATGACTTACCTGCTCCTTCCTTGTTACAGGTTAACAGTCATGTGCTCCTTCAGCAATGGTGATGCCTCCCTCACTATAAAAGTAGACAGTCTTTCTCCTCCACCTCCTTCAGTGAATCAAGGTTCCCTCTCCTTAGTTCTTCTAAGCTACCCAGGTAAAGCTGGCTCTGGGCTCAGTGGCTGGGAAGCTTGTGGAGGGAGGGTGGATGAGTGAACTGTTCTGGTATGCAGACTTCTGCAGTCCTGGTGTGCTTCTTTCCTGCTCATCCACACTGCTTGAAGCAGATGGCCCTCAGACAGGCAGTAGCTGTCCACCCAGCTGCTGTTGAAGGGCTTGAGACCCTCTTTGCCCCCTGGGTTGTTTACCATAGCTGACTCTGGCCCTTGCAGAGGACTCGTACAGGCAGCCATACCGTGAGGATCAGTATCCCATCGTGAGGTACCTGCGCCAGCCCATCTTCCTGGAAGTTCAGGTCCTGAACCGCAACGACCCCAGCCTGCACTTGGTGCTGGATGACTGCTGGGCCACGGCCTCACAGGAGCCAGGATCACTGCCCCAGTGGGATATTGTTGTAGATGGGTGAGTGCCCTGCCACACAAGTGAAAGCACCTTTTGCAGTGGGTGAGTGGAGTCCCTCATTCTCCTCTGCTCCCTCTTTGGTAAGAGATCCTCAAGTATGAAGGCCTTCCAAGTACTGCCCTGGGATGCTGGTATTTTTAGGAAGAAGATAGCACCTCAACCTTGAGCTTCAATCTGCTGCTTAAAGGAGTCAACACCAACAGCCCAAACCTTCTCTACCCTTTGTTCTGACTATGTTTTTATTTATTGGCAGCTGTGAGTATGACCTAGACAGCTACAGGACTGTGTTTCACCCTGTGGGACGTGGTGTCAGCTATGCTAACTATCGCCAAAGGCTGGAAGTGAAGACTTTTGCCTTTGTCTCTGGTGACAAAGCCCTTCCTGGCCTGGTAGGTGACATTGGACTTGGAGCAGTTGTTGTTTCAAAATGAAGAGATGTCTTACTCCTCTCATTCTCTGTCCCAGGTGTACTTCCACTGCAGTGTTCTGCTCTGCCACCGTTTTCACCCTGACTCCCCACTGTGCATACCAAGATGCCCGAGGCCATCCAGAAGCAAGCGAGGTAACGTCTGAGTGGATTTTAGGTTCTCCTTTTCCAAGATAACCCACTGCACGGTGGGCTTCAACTGAGCTGTGTTTCTGTTGTAGAAAGTGGGATGGCAGCTGTGAACTCTGCAGTGGTGAGCTTGGGGGGCCCTGTCCTTCTCCTGCCAGAAGAGTGGGCTGCAGCCCGAGGTACTGAGCCAGCCTGGGGCTGGGGGTGTTGCTGGGGCTTAGTGAGGGATCTGTCCCCACAAACAAACTGCTTTTCCCTTTGCTTTGCAGGGAGCACTCTCCTGAGCAAGGAGGCATGGGCTGGCATTGCAATGACTGCTGTTGGTGTTCTCTCTCTGGCCACAATGCTGCTGGTTTTGGCTTTTCTTAAATGCCTAAAGAGAAGAGCATACATGGTAAATGTGGTACATTAGTGTGTATTTCCAAATAAACTTGGAGTAGTCACTTGATGGATTGTCTGTCATGTATTCCCTCTCTTGCAGCTGGTTATGCAAGTTGACACTGCTCAACCTCTGAATGTGTCCTTACTGTAATTTGTCTTTAATGACTATAATACTTAATTTCCTGAGTGTGTCTGTTTTGAAACAGACCACTGCACTGTTATGTTAAATTCCTGTTGGACTTTGCAGCCAATTTCCTTTCTTAAATTGCTTATCACTGTTCACAATTGCGATTCCATTTAATTGGGTTTTTAAAAATCCATGTCATGCTAGTGTCTGACATATGACTAGCTCCTCTAGCTGCTCTTGTAAACATGAGCCTTGCACTGTACCTGGAAATTAAAACTTGGCCTTATTGAAATTGTTTGGCAACGCCCAGCACTTGTGTTAAAACCTTACTGTAAAAAAAAATCCCTTTGTCCTTATGGGAATCAGATCATTACAAAATGTCTTTGAAGGAGATATGCAGCGAAGCCTCCCTTTTCTGCATGCAGCAGTCTACAAGGACACTACAAAAACCAAAGTGGAACAGACTTTCTGCTGTCAGAGCTGATCTTCTGATGGCTGGAAGTTCCATTGGCCACTTAATAGGGGGCCAGGATTATGCAATTTGGGATCTCAAACTGGGGGAAGAAAAAAGGTGTGAGTATAGCTAAAGCTGTGTTGTCTGCAATACTGGCAGCACTGTCTGTAGATGTAATGCTGCCCACCTGAGGTGAGGCAGTTTTTAATGCAGTTCTTATTTTGTATTTTGTACACTTTGCCTTGCATAGTCAAGCAAATGAGACATAAAATATAATTGCACATGTAGAGTGAAAGTGTTTTGTTGCAGTAGGAGTGTAACAGCCTTGGGTTAAACATTGTCTGGCACCTCTGTCTGAGCAGGGAGAGTCCAGCTCCAGGTCTGAGTGTGCAGGGTTTCAGATCAAGTCAGGGGCCAGACCCTGACACTTGTCAAGTGTGCTGTGTGTAAACAGCACAGGCTGGGGGCTTGTCTGCCACAGCCCCTACTTCACTTGGGCATTATTAATGAGCTACTATTAATGCAATAGGTTTCAGGCTGCATTTTCTAAGTATTAATGTGTATCTCATGCAAAGAGCATGGAGTAGAGACTGTGGTGAACATGATCATTAGACCTTATGCTAGTATTTAATCAAAATTATAGTAATATAAACAATCTCACATTGGAGCCACTTAATTATGAGTCAGTGACTGTCACTGGCCTTGTGTTAGGGTTGAAAGGATTACTTAAGCTATCGTCCAGCAAACAACCTGCTATACTTAAGTCTTGTTGACTTAGCACTTGGCTGGAATCTGAAGTATTTCTGTAAAAGCTGGGTTAAGTGGTCCTTGATGAACAGGGTTTATGTACTTGATAGTATATTGTACTTAACTGTATGGGCTGTTTAGGTCTTCTGACCCAAATAAGGCTAATCTTAATATTCCTTCTCTCCATCCTTCTTGTTCTGAATTGTTGGGAAAAGATCTGTGTGTGTATTCAGGAAGAGAAGTTTAAAATAACTATACTGATAGGAAGTAGCGAGAGCTTTACTTTTGCTCTTTAACTTCTGTATTTTGTACTATTTTTACTGTCTGAGGAGGTGAGACAAAGAGCTCTTGCACATAGTGACAGCCATCTAGGTCAAAGAGAAAGTTGTTCTTGCCTGATTTCTGCCCCTGGCTGATACTGTCTGCCTAGGGAAAGATTTCAGATATGGCACAGGAGAGATCTGTCCCTGGTTTTTGGGAGGGTTAACTACAGTTTTCTCAGAGTGGCTCAGTTAATGCTCTTTGGGAATATTGCAGGGGTGGTTTGAATGAAGACTTGTGTCTTAATTAATTTAAATCAAGGAGAACATAGGATTGTGTTCCTTGTTTTGTACATAATTTACCCTACAGCCCAGCCACATGCATTCCTTCCTTCTTCCTCTATGTGTGCTGCTGCTGCCTCTCTGTCCCCTGGCAAAGTACACTATATGGAAAATTTAAGCTTATCTTGCAAATAAGAAAGATTCCTTTCTGACACAGGGCAGGGTGAGGTGGGGATCATGGTGCTGCAAGAGAAGGCAGAGAAACTAGTCAGGGAAGCTGCTGCAGGTGGAGGCAGCAGTGACTCTGCAGCCTGAGCTCAGGCAGCTGCCTCAGGAACCAGACCACAGCTGGCTGCTCCAAATCCCCTGAGACATGGGGTCCCCCAGGATTTAGGGCCACAAGGGTGGCTGCCTGTTAGGCATGTTGATCCCTCAAGTAAGGGGCAGTGAACCAGATTTGTGAGAGCTAAGTAGGCTGATGAGCTGGCTGGGAATGGTGCTCCTGGGGTGGGAGTCTCCTGTTAGCTTCTTGTGGGGTTGGTGCTGCTCTGCAGAAAGCTGAGACAGCAGCTGAGAAAAAGGGGACTTGGCAGCATCTCCCCAGCCTGTCTTACTGAGGACTTCTTAGCTCTACTGCAGTCTTTAATAATTCAAAGATGTAAATAACCTCTGCCCTCCTTTTAAGGGATGCCTCACTGTCTCCAGTAGAACACCTACTCTATGCTGACCTAGTTTTTTTCTTCAGCATCTCTCAATTGAAACCCTTACTCTGGTGATGGCACTGCACAAAAAGCAGCTCTTGCTGAAAGGACTCAGTGAGAGGCCTTGAAATGACAGGCTGATAAGCATGCAAAGGTCAGGGCAGCAGGAGTGAAACTGTTCCAAGTTTACCAGCAGGTAACTGAGAATTCAGTTTTAGTTCCTGCTTAAGTGCTGATGACAGAATAAATTATATAATGGAAAAAAAATTTAAAATGCAGATGGAAAATGGTTCATGTTGGGTCAGACTCTGAGTGGGACTGGATTAACTTACTTTAGTGGCTGCTGATTTTATTAAGTAATGCCTCTTCTGTTCAGAAGATGAGGACATAAAGGAAACTGAAGGGAAAGGATTCAACTGTGTATCCATCTATGAGCTGGGCTCTAAAGATTTGGGTGTTTTAACTTCAGGCAGGTGTAAGGGCTTTATTGCTCTGTCTTTGGAGGTGCCTCCTGGAAAGCTCTTGCAGGCAGCTTGCCTGAGGAAGGCTGGTTCTGTGGCTTTGTACTGCTTGCTGAATTAATGTGCCATTAAAATAAAGGGCCCCTGGAAGTCTTCTGGGGCTTATTTCACTCTACAGCTGAAGTGTGGGGCCAGCTTAGCCTAATGCTGAAACTATTACTACCACTACTGTGTGAAGCACATTACAGCTCAGGTAGGCTTTGTCCATGTTTTAGTTTTGTTTATGCAAAACTAAATAGAGCTAATTTAGACCTCAGACATCTGCATTTCCTTTACAGGCATGAGAAAGGGAGCAATCTCCAGTTTGTGGCTCAGCAGTGTTAGCTACATAAAACACCTTATTCAAGAAGAAAAACTCAGTTCCAATGGTAGGCTTCCTAAAATGAGATGTAAAAATATTGTTTTTACTATAGAATAAAAGACTAATAGGACAGTCTGGTTAAACAAAGAGCACTTTATTAAGCTAATATAGTTAGATACTTTCTTAATGGTTAAAAATATAGTACTTGCAAAAATGAAAAAAGTTTAAATAATATACACAAAGTTACAACTGAGAACCAAACCAGGCACTTTAAATACAAGACCTAAGTGTACCCCTGCTATGATGAGGCAATGAGAATAAGGAAAATACCCCTTTGGAATAACACAACAGCTAAAGGGAGATAAAAGCTTAGACCATGACCTATGACAAACCCACTTTTCCCTGTATAATAAACATAAAGCATGGGCCTGGTGTACTTGTACTATTTTAACAAAGGTTGTTAAGGCTTACAAACACTTTTCCACATTTAAAATGTGTTTCTACTGTTTTGAACTTTGATACTTCTGTATCAAAATGACCACTGATGTACTAAAGAGTACATTCAAAACTCCAGTATCTGAAAAGTCAAATATCTCCCCTTTCTCTCCACCTACTTGCTGTTGACATAACAGTACCAACTACTCTTACATCTCTTTACCATTCCATCATGGACATACACTTACTCCTGCACTGCACTACTTCTGCCTGGTTATTCTTAAGATCCCTTTTACAGTGCCAGTGTAAGATGTATATTGATTTTTCTGTCTCCAGGAATATACAATTGCTAAATGAGTAAGCAATGACATAGCAAAGCCTGGAATTGTACAGCTAAGTGCCTATGAGGTGGGGTGAAATCTACTTATTCACTCTTTCCAGTAGTGGCAGAAAGATCCAGGCCAGGCTGCTTCTGTGGTAAACTTCCATTAACATCTTGCTTCCTTATCTGACCCCTGTGTACATGAGAAAAGAAAGGTTTTATTGTCTGTTCTGCCCCAAGATTGTCTTTTAACTTTTTGCTCAAAGCTGAGTAATGTGAGCAAATCTACAAGCAATTTTACTCCCTTACTCTACAAATGCTGGTAAGCAGAGATGGCTGGGTCCTCCTGCAGGAAAAACTGCAAAAGGTTGATCTTCTACACAAAATTCTACTTGGCAGTGGCTTTTAATGGCATTTAAAGCAACACATTGGAGCAAGACAAAGTTGTATTTTACTGCCTGATGTCATGTTGTGTTAGCACATTCACATTTAAAGACCATTTGTCCTCTGTCCCAAATAGGAAAAAGGCCATGAATTAACACTCATTGGAATACCTATTGATGACCAGATGTGTATGCTGCATTTTAAGCCATGAGGGTAGCCTAAGATTCAAAGAATTCAAGAAACATTGTTAAACTAAGCAACAGTGGGTCACTTAGGAAAAAAAAAAATGGAATAATGAATGCAATAGCCCAGCTCCAGATTTTGAAATTCAAGCATGGATAAAGGAACCCCTACTTACCTTGATGCACACCAGTAGTTGACCAGAGTTGAAAGAGCAATGTAGGAAACACTCAGCACTCCAGAAACTCCCAGGGACAGGGCTCCCAGGCCACACAGCACACACAGGAGGGCTATGCCACCTATGGCTATGACAACACCTAGAAAACATCACTTTGTTTTTTAAACAAGTACAAATAGAAGAGCTGATATTCTACCATAACCCCAATTTCAAACAGTTTGGGGAAACCATCTTCCTCACTCATGTGGCTAGCCTCCATAAAAGCTAGGCATGCTCAAGATAACTGGTTTAGGCATATCCTGGTGGCTGAGACCAGAAAGGAAAATAGGATTTCCCTTGTATAGACTACACTTAATTAGATTACTATTCTTGTATTAAGGGTTTTACTACTACTGACAGCTGAGGGCTACACACAGAAATCCTCAACTGCTAGGACTCAGACTTCCAGAAGAAAAAATTAAAAAGGGAAGAGATAACATGCCTTAAAAGAGAATAGGTAAGTATCTCCATAAATGCATACAGTACCTTCCATGACTATCACACCAATACAGGCCATTACAGCTGTTGTAACAACAAAAACCAGGAAAAATCCAACAGGAATAGCAGACACTGCAATAAACAGCAGGAGTGATAAGGCAACAAAAGGATGGTCATCTAAATATTGGCCAACTCGAGAATTCATGAAGGCAACAACCTGCAGATGAACAAAAAATGTTTTAGATTTTCTTTTTTAATCTCTTGTCACAGATACCTTTCACAGATCACTGCTAGTACTGTAGAGAGCTACAGGTAGGATAGATCTTCAGTCAGTCTGCAGTTGGAATAGGAAGCACCTCTTGCCTCTGTTTCAAAAGCATGGGAACTTGCTGCAAATTTAGATAACTTCAGGGCAAATATAATTCTACCAACAACAGACATGTTTTTCTTGGACTTCCCAGTTCTATTCTTGCACAAATTATAAAAAAACCAACAAACCCACAAAAAAAGCAACTAATCTGAAAACAAAACAAATCAGTCTAGCTGTAGCTTTCACTGGTGTCTTGGCAACTGTTATTTTGATCTAGAGACCTCTATTAATTTTAAAAATCTGAAACATCTAAAAATGCTTAACTATTCTTTTATCCATGGCTTAGTAATATCTGCAACCTGCTCATTTATTGAATCTAAGTACAGTGCAGGCATGTCTGCATCAGAAAGTTGTTAAGAATTTAATAACATTACTGGTAAAAAAAATCCTTTTACAGAGGCAGTCACAGGTATGCACTAGAATTTTACTGCAGTGGTTTCCTCTCTTAAGGAGACGTGTATTGTAGTTTCAGTTCTTTTTGTAGCAGTACAACCATTTCACTAAAATGCCACTCTACTATCTCAAATGGTTATGCCAGTTAAACTCAAAAATGCAGAACAGGCTTCCCTCTTTCTTGACTGAAGGTGTGGGAGGACAGGTCTTCCCATAGGCCTCATAGTGTTCACTTAAAAAATAGAGAGTGCATTTAAATAGATCAGAGTGTGATATCCTGATAGTTACAAAAGAAGTAGCTTTATAAATACAAAAAATTAGAATTCAGACTTACATTTGCGTTGCTGTGGATGGTCTGCATCACAGAGTGCCACTGCTTCTGTAGCTCCTGCATTTCTTTAGACATGTTATTAATCCTCTTCTGAACAGGGAGCTCTTACTCAGCCATCCAATTTCCCTTAAAATTAAGGTACAATTAGTAACTGACTCATACAGATGCTTTTTGAAAATGAAATGTTTCCTTTGTGTAAAGAGAGAATGCAGGTATCAGATGAAGTGATACACAGCTTAAAACATCACTTTTACAAAGGCACATCTAACATGAGGGCTTGTCCCTGCAAGCTCTTCTGAAACTTCCAAAGCCAAGTAGCAAGATACAGGTAACTCTCACCTTCTTCCTTCATAACATTAACCCTGTCTTTACCCATCAGGGTATTCATTTACCAGTAAAAACATCACTTCTAACCACCTGCATGGACAATTTGTTGCTATGGCTCCTGGAAACCGGTAACACACTCATGAGTCTTATTTCTGAGAGTATCCTTGTGCTCAGCAGCCAGAGCATACCCCACAGTGCTTCAAAACTCGGCCTATGAAGGCAAGATGCTTCCAGACGCTTTGAACACATTCAATTGTGGCAGCTTCAAGGAAACCTCAGCCCAGCAGTCTCCCTGAAAACCTCCAGCTGTTGTTGCAGGGGGACCTTCACAAGGGGCAGGTTAGAGGATGCATTTTCCCGTTTGCAGCCGCGGGCAGCCAGGGCGGCAGTGTCCCTGCTGTGCCCCCTGCACACACACACGGCTCTCGGGGGCACTGGGCACACACGGCCACTGTCACACACGGCCACGGTCACACACAGCCCTGGTCACACACGGCCACTGTCACACACGGCCACTGTCACACACGGCCCTGGTCACACACGGCCACTGTCACACACAGCCCTGGTCACACACGGCCCTGGTCACACACAGCCCTTGTCACACACAGCCACTGTCACACACGGCCACTGTCACACACAGCCCTGGTCACACACAGCCACTGTCACACACAACCGGTGAGCCCTCGCTGCCCACGGGGCGCCCCCGAGCCCGGGCGTTACCTCGGCCACCGCCCGCGGCCTGCAGCGGCACCCAGAGCCGCAGTGAGCACCCCCTCATCACCGCTGCAGCCACCCCTGCGAGGACAGCGGCTCCCCGGCTGTGTCCCTCGGAGGTGAGGGGGGACACAGCCCCGCTCCCGCAGCTGCCGGGCCGCAGCCCTCTCGCCGAGTCGGGCAGTGCCGGAGCTCGGGCTGGCGGAGCGGAGCAGGGCGGCGCCGGCCCCGGGAACGTCCCCGCTCACCTGCGGCTGCCGCCCGCCGGGCCGCGGCCCCGCTCGGCCGCTCGCCCCC
>JANRGV010000045.1:8773319-8794060 GCA_024734035.1 Alethe castanea | reverse complement strand
GGGCCCGCCTGTGGCGGCGCACGGGGCTGCGGGGGCCGGGTCGGGCCGAGCCGGGCCGGGCACGGGGCTGTGGGCGCGCAGCTCCAGAGGCCGCCGGGCTTGGCGGCGCTGCCTGATGCCCATCGGGTGTGCTTCACCCCGGCCCTACCTCAGCCGCTCAGTCCGGACACCCTCCTCAGTATCCCAGAGGTCTGTGTTGTTTTAGGACATGCAGCCTGGAGCTTTTTGGAATGGAGGACGGAAAATGAGGGTATGCGCACGCTGTGGAGGCGTGCGGAGGCTCGCTCGGCACCGCTCCTCAGCGCTCCGGTGCCAGCAGCGGCTCCGTGGGTGGCTGTGATGCCACCGTGCCCAGGCTGGCAGGCAGCGGAGGCAGCTGGCCCTGAGCTGGGGATGTTCCTCACGCCGGGAGGAGCGCTGGAGCGGCTGCAGTGGAACAAAAACAGCTCCCCTGGCACAGCCGCCTTCCCCCGGCCCGGCCCCCTGTTCCCACCTTGTCCTGCTGCCTCCAGGTGTTTACGTGCGGCAAACCTGTTCGGGGAGGCGTGGCGTGTGAGGAGTAAATCCTGTGAGAATTTGTCTGGGTTTTCAGCAAAAGCAGCGCTCCTGCAGTGGCTCAGGGTTTGGCTGGGCCTGTTCTCAGCAGTGGTGCCCAGTGAGGTGTGTCGCACAATGGTTTGGCCTGGCTGCTCTCCAGAGCCATCGTGATGGTGTGAACATCAAGCGTGAGGCTTCAGGGAATTCCCGGCTTCTGCTACACGGAATTTCCCATGCTAATTGCATGTAAATTGCAATCGGAAATGAGTTAAATATTCATGTTTCTCGTGACTGCTTTAATCATTTGATTGATGCTACCTATGAGAGTATTACAAAACTGAATGCTAATGGTTTCATGATTTTTTTTAAAGGCAACAAAATAAACGGCATGTTTGATTTGGAAATTATTGCAAAAAGAGGTTTTGTGAAGTATTGGGGGGGGTTAGACTTAATCAGACTGTTGGAGCTCAGTGTCTTTGAGGTGCTGATTTCAATGATCTCTGCAGATTTGTGTAGACAGAGGGAGTAAGATCTGCATATTAACACACATTTGGACACATTTAGTCTAAAAGCCTAGCACAAGGTACCTGCAAGAAGAGGATGGTCGGGGCAAGTGTATTTTGCTTGAACTCTTAATGTGTTAAACTCTCATATTATTAAAGTGCATAGTGGATTGATATTCCTGGTGCACTAGGGTATATTGTAATAAACTTGTTGGTTTGTATACTTTTTTAAAAAGTGAGCATAGGGGAAACTAACTGACAGAATTGCAGTGTGACAGCTCAGTGATAATGACACTATAAAGTTTAATAGAGCTGAGTTTAAAGGATTCTAGAGATTTTAAATTTCTAGCTTTTTTCAAGCATGCCATAGCTGCAGTTTTGAAGATAGTCTCATACTTCTTAGTAAATTATTTTATTGTTATGCATAATTATCTCTTCTGCTAAAAATTACTATACAATCTTCCTCTATACAAAACAACTGGTTTTAATGTTTTTTAGGCAGCAGAGATGAGTTATTCAACTTTGAAGGGCATGCACAGCTGAGCATCCAAGTTGATGTGCACAGAGGAACAGTAGTTACTCTTAACTGCTGCTTAATTGAGCTTGTCTTCATGCCAGTGTCAGCTCCAATTAGCAGGAAAATACTCATGTTGCAAACCAGCACTGAAATATTTGGAGAGTTACAGCACATATTAGCCAAGCAATTACCAGCACCAGCAATGCTGGTTCTGTACCCTGCACTGCTGGCCTGTGTTAAAGAACAATGGCCAACAACAATGTTCCACTTGTAGATGGTATAAGGGCAAGATATAAGGAAAACTGTGCTGTTAACTGAGGGATATCAGCCATTCTCACACCTCACAGAAAACTGGATGAAAAATAGCAAAGATGATGGGAAAGGGTTTAAAATTGAACTGTTGCTGTGTTGGCAGAACACATACAGGGGCCCTTTTGAGGGTAAGGTATTAAGGGACTGTGCTGGATTTCATGTTGGGTAGTTGTAATTCCCATTTGTGGAGGAATGTGATGGAAGGCACTTTCAGGACAGAGTGATGACTGTGAGTGGGAGGCAAATGCATACAGGCCTAGAGGATTTGGGAGTATCCCATCTGCTGTGTTCAGATCCTCAAGGAATTTGATTCTGAATGGTGGAAAAGTGGTAGAGATGTTAGGAGTCAAGATTTTGAATCTTGAATATTTTTTTCCAATTCTTCGTAAGAAAATTTGAGTTTGTAGAGCCTTTACTGCTCTGGGAGCTCTGTGCAGTGCTTTCAGGCAAAAGTTAGAATATCTCAGGTATCTCAGACTACATTTTTCATAACTTTCAGAGGTAAAAGGAGCCTGTACAGTTCCTCATTGGTTCCACAACTGAATCTCCCTGACCACAGCTTGGCACAATGCTGAAAGGGGCTGTTTCCTCTCTGCTGGGGGAGGAGGGAATTCTGTCTCCAGGCACCAGCTATGCTGTAACTGTGGCAACCAAGCTGAGGACTGAAAGGCAGAGTGTCAGAGAAGTTCACCAAGCTGTGACAGGCAGAGGGACTGGTCCCAAGGGCCCCTGCAGGTAGTACCTGCCCTTACCCTGCTCACCTGTTCATCCTGTGCTTGTGTGAGGCATGCAGGGTGTCTTTCCCTTTTCCCATTCCTTTTGACATGGGCTTATTCCTCTCAGCAATTTATGTGTGGTTCTGCTGTAAACCACAGCTGGGGGGCCCAGAGCTCCTGGGACATTGGAAGAGAACAGCAGGGAGGAAACTGGTGTTGGAGAGTGGAAAGGGCAGAGTTTAAGAAAGTCTTGCTTGAAGGATATCTGGGGGGAGTTAGAAGGATTAAGGTGAAAAGTGAGCTTGAGAGGAATGGTGAAAAATAGAGCATGGAGGTTTGGAGGAAGAGAGAGCTTGCTGTTGTAAACAAGAGCTGATTTTTCTTCTTCCTAGCAGCTGGGATAGAAGCTGATTGACATCTTGTGTAGCACCTGAAATGAGTCTCTAATTCTTTTTCAGTGCATGTAACAACAAGGATGTTCACACTGATGGGAAGGACCAAAAAATTCTAAGCAAACAAAAAAACCAAAGCAAAATAAAGCCAACGCAGAGCCCAAGTCTCCTGAGGGTAAGTTCCTTCTGCAATGACTGTGAAAGATTGATAACTTTGCCAAAACTTCAGATGAAATTGGCCATTAATGGTGGTTAGTGGTTTGATATTGGAAAAACGCTTACTAAAAGACACATGTTCTCATTAAATATTCTTCGGACCTAATCCTTTATAATGTACTTTTTATTAAGGATTTCTTTGTTCAAATATTAGGTGTTTGAAAGGCTAGTTGGCATATGTCAGGAGTTGTTTTAGGATGAATGATGGCTTTTTAAATGACTCGTACTTTTAAGAATGAATGAATGGATGTCCTGATAAACTGTATAATTTATTCATTTTTAAAGTACCCTAAGGCCTGATCCTTTAGTCATTAATCAAGAGGAATTCATGCTCTCTTAAATGAGTTATGTCTGGCTGTGATAATGTCTTTATTTCTGTGTGTGTGCAGGCATGCTGGGGAATACCAAGGAGGTAAATCAAATCAGCCCTTTCTCAAATTTTATTTTTAAATGGGCTCTGCTTTGATATTGAGGAGGGTACAGTTTTGTCTGCTAGAAAACTAGGTTCCAGCAGCCTTGTTTTTCAGTGGTACATCAGAAAGCAATAACCATGTGCTAAAAGTGTGTTAAAATTATGAAAAAAAAAAAAGATTTTATCTTATTCAAACATAATTGTATTGGGTAATAACTTCCTCTTGCATGGTGATTTAACTCACTAGTGTTCAGATACAAACACTTCCACCTCCTTTGTCTCATAGTGACACTATGTATTCAGGAAATTGTTCCTTGTGAATCTCCTAAAGAAGTTTGACCTGAGAAACTCAGAACAGACTGTGGGTGAGGATTTGGCCTACACTAGGGAAGGCTGCCATTCAAAAGCATCTTAAAACACTGTGAGGCTTAATAATTCTGAGAAAATATCCTGACAGAACTTTTTATGTAGTCCTGGAAGGCCATTCAAAGTATTGTTACCTTGAAGAGGTGAAACATAATCCTGAAACATATCAGATATCCTGACACTTGTAGTACAACACTTTGCAGAGTACTTGTGAGCCATTTATTCTTCCAGCAGCATCCTGGTAATAGTTTCTTCTATAATTGGCTCCTTCTAGACATGAAAAAAAATCTAGAGGGTTTTTTTTTCCTCTCCCCAGTAATGCAGTTTACACAACTTGGAGTTCACTGTCAATTTGACAGTCTGGTAGGATTTAATGTTCTAATATCCAGAGTGTATACCATTACAAATCCTATGTAGAGTTTTTAGTGTAACTTAAAATATTTAACCAATTTTAAGTAGTTTTCAGGGATATAAAAATAAGTTGTTGTATTTTTAAACTGGAATTTACTGGTGTTTAGAAGTTTCATAAAATGACTGCAAAAAACATGTTTTGCTGAGGAATCCACCACAAAGAATGGCTGTTCCCTTAAAATTTGAGAAGTTGCAATATGTAATTTTCCATGAAAACTGAAGGACTCTGTTTCTCCTTCATGAATCTTCTTTGAAATAGAGTATTTCATAAATATCTCTGAAGTTGCTTTTCACTTCTGTCTAGTCACAGAACAATTCCATGTGCAATATGAGTCATCCAAGACGGTCACCGAAATTGCCATTCCGACGCACACCTGCTCCTGCTCCTGCTTCAGATGCACCTTCAGACTTGCATCAGGCATGTGCCCCCTCCCTGCTGCCAGGCCTGCACACATTCCAAATGTTGGAATGCTGGCAAATTCCCTTTCTTTGCAATGGGGTTGGGTGGGCATGGTGGTACTGGGTCGAAGGGTGGACTTGATAACCTTGGAGATCTTTTCCAACCTCAATGATGCAACGATTCCAAGTATATTTATGTATATTTTATCTCTGAGGGTGTTTTAGGACGTGCATCTCATGTGCCAGTGAGCTCTCTCAGTAAAGTTCAGACATCAGGACTGATGAAAAGTCCATCAATAGATAGCAAGTCACCTGAGAGAACATGGGATGTACAGACAGAAGAACTCTATTACAAATCCTTACTGATGTGAGAGAAAGACAAGAGCTGAATTTGTTAACTTGTACTATTCTTCAACTATTACAAGGACTGAGTGCTAAAAGTAGGCAGGTCATTAACAAAGGCCTGAGGAATAGGAATTTTCTAAATCTAAGCAAATATAAGGAGAAGAAAAAAAAACAAGATAGAGATGTGGGGGAATAGAAAGAACTAGATAATGTACTGTCTTCTCTATTTACAAAAAATACCTTCATACTTTCATTGTGCAAAAAAATGCCTGACTACGACTGAAGTGTTGTGTAAAATTATTCTTATACATGTAGAGAGCTCAGTGATCTAAAAATAGATAGTGGTCAAATGTATGTCTGACCTATGTATTTGCTTTTTGTACTAATTGGTGTCTAATCCTGTTCTGGCCCTAAGAAAGCTTTTTAAATGTACTCTGCAAAACTTCTGCTTTTTTTTTTTTTCCAGTTGCTCCTTCAGAAAAGCCGTTATCCTCCTTTGATGCAGGAGACATCATGGACTTTGGCAGCTCCATTCAAAGAACGGTATCACTACAGAAACCCAAGTGACTCCATTGCTAATAACTACACTCTTACTGCACGGGATTTAAAGTTGAAAAATATGAAAAAACTCAAGTCCTTTTCAATGGTAGAGCTAGCACAGGCTTCACCATGTATCCATACTTGAATGTGTTTATAAGTTTAGGCTTGCTTGTTCTATCCATTGTTATCTCTTATTCTTTATCTGCTAAAGCATCATCCCTGGAAAACATTCCTTATCCCTAATAAACACTTACAAGCTTATCACCTCAGAGTCAATTTAGACAAATTTGCCAATGCATGCATAAATTCAATAAATTAGAGGCCAGTTTCAGATTTACTAATTAGGTTCATCCCTTGGAATAATCACAAGCAGTGCTTCTGTGTGACATTGTATTCTTTTTCTTATTTCATTATGTGATTAGTTATCTTAGCTGTGTTTTTCACCAATATGAAGTAACATCTTATTTGAAAAACATGTCTGTATGTGATTTTTCTTAACTGATATTTAAAGCTGCAAGGAAAAAGCGGCGATGGAGTTCTGACAGGTAACATACTATAATGTTATAAAGATACAGATTATTACAGTAAGTCTGGTTTGAGATGTAATTTAATATTTCTTTTTACTGAATGCTGTGTTAAGCATCCATGCATGAAATGTTAAGTTCCTACAAAAAATTCATGTGCATCAAGACTGGCTTTTGTGTCACAAGATTTTAGTAAGATAATCACATGAAAATACATGGAGATCTTGGGCAACCTAGATAACTGTCCTTGTAGGTTTGACTGATGGAACTGCTCATAAAATACTGCCTGAGTGACACTGGGCAGTTGTAAGGTCTGCATGGTTGCATCCTTTTTGTTAAAGTAGTATATTGTATTATGCAATTTTAATGAGTGTTTTTTTATTGAGTAATTCAAATAATTCCATAGGTCATACTTGTCCTCACTATAACACAAGTGGTTTATATAATCCTTGTCATCTGTCCTTAAGCATTACTGCTGCTTTATTCACTTAACTTGTATTCCTTTTTTTAAAAAGTGCTTTGTTAAAGAGTTTGAATCGCATTTCACTGAGTGCACCTGCTCACACACCAGAACTGCATGTCTTAAATTACACACACAACCAGCCACTGACCCCAGAAGAACAATTTGCTCTCATGGATTTACACGAGAAGGAGATAAGGAAGCGAGAAAAGCCACCTTCAAGTGATGATATAGAGGTATTTATATAATTTCTTTTTAAGGTGAAAGTAGCAGCAGTAATCATCTGCAAGATATCTGGAAAGTGTTTGCTAAAAGTTAGCTGAGAAAAGCAGGCAGTACATGAGGATTAGGAGATGTAAATACTCAATATAGCAAACTGTTGTTAATTATTGCCAACTCCTTTTTCATTTATTTGTAGCTATTCTGATTTTTGTTGTAAAGTATCTTCCCAAATTCTTAACCTCTGATGTTGTTCTCTAGTACTTTTTTGATCAGTAATTCAATATGCTGAGCTGAGTTCTAGTGGTCTATGTGCTTGTATCAACACAGGTGGAAGTATTGTACATATGTCAGTGCTTTAAAAGGAACATAGATAGATACCCAAAATCCATTCTATTCAAGCACCTTTCAATTACAGAAAAGGCTTAAGTGATAGAAAAGCTAAAAATACTTTGTGGTAATTAATTATCTGTCACAAAATTAATACAATAAGCCTAATCTTTTATACATTTTTTAGCGGTACTGTCACTACATACATAATGGAGTGCGAGAAGACATGCTGGCACCTCAAGATAAGGAAGTGGTGAATAAAATTTTAAAACGTATTCCACCTGACATTCTTCCTAGCCTACAGATGAAGAGATTCCTGGCAGGTTTAAAAGAAGAGATTAAGACAGACTATCGTGTCAGCCTCATGAAAGCCATTGGTAAGACTCACAATCTCTGAGCAGTTCCAACTGTGTAGACATTTACTGCACTTTGAAAGCAAATCTCCTTTTATTCTTAGCATCTGTGGAGATTTCCTTTGGGGTCAGTAGAATGACAGTTGATTTCTGAGAGAAAATAACCTGTGATATCTATGTTAGTTTTATATGTGCAGAACTCTACTGCTTCCTGAACTATGAGGATATAGTGGTTCTGAATGTAGATTTTGGCTATACATGCAGTCTAACCATGACACATATGATTTGTTCTAGTTGATTATGTCTTGTTGGATCCAGCTGAGAGGAAGAGACTGTCCATTCGAAGCACCCCACGCCCTTTTCCCCGGAGAATTGTCTGTGCACCGGTCCCATGGCACAGCTCTTACAAACAAACAAAAAGTTGGAATGAAAGCAACCTGTTCATAGTGAATTCATTGATGCTCACTTTGCAAGAGCTCTGGCTTTCTCAGTAAGATGGCTTGTTCATTGGATCTTAATGAAATTTGCCATGTTTTTATTGAATGATTTGGTTAGAGAGTGCATCTGCTGACTTCTCTACATATACTACAAAGATCCTGGGGGACCCACTAGATAGATAGTCTGTTTTCTAAATAATTCTTCTTTTTGGAGCCTCTAAGAATTTCAGCATAAAATAATTTTTTCCTGAAATCTCTGAATCAACATGTTACATGCTGTGAAAAGATCATCCTCTTTGTTAAAAGGTGCTAGGCCTAGATTAAGATTCAGTGCTCAAGTAAATGGTCATTTGGAATTCTCATCCTGGTTGCTGATACGAACAAAATTAACTCTTAAAACTGAATATCTTTCAAATGTTGTTTTTGAAATTTGCACTGGGGACATTTGAAGATTGAGCTGTGTAATCTTAGGAAGTTAAATATGGTGATTAGTAATTCTGAGAGCTGTTTTTGCATTTAAGGAGCATTTGCAGGGAATTTAAGCTGGTATGTTACAGACTGTGAGATATGCCATGCTGCTGAAATTTCTTTTTTTTCCCCATGGAGTAGTCAGGATAGCTGCTTACTAATATGGAATAGAAGCAGTGTCATTCTGTATGTTCTTTAATGACTGGATACACTGATTAATCTAGGAAAAGGACAAGGCAATTTTAGTAGAATTAAGAGTTTTAAATACAGCAAGTACAACTAAAATTTGTGAAACCCTTTATGTTTGTTGATAGAAAAACCCAACCAGAAATGGACTTGTTGGACAGCTTAGTGATGGAGTGATATTTATACATGAAATTACACTTTAAGTGTTTATAATACACTTGAGGCCTTCCTGACTGTATTTGGTGGATTTTTATTTTTTTTTTAACAGTATTCCATAGGGATCTCCTCTGTGTTTGCCTTCCCTAGGTACAGCCAGGTCCGGTTTGTTCGCACTGCAGAGGTGCTGTGTGGGGAGCTGCCCCTGCTGCCTGCGGAGTTCGAGGGCATCATCCAGAGGCACTGTGCAGAAGCTCGTGATATCCTTCAGCACAAGTCAGTGAGGCTCTGCTAGCTGTAGATAAATAGAGTATCCCAGGGTCTGACTTACATGAAGGCCTGTTTTTAAAACTGATTTTAGACTGAGATGATACCAGTCCCAGCCACAAGGCTGCCAGAACAAAGGGGTGAATAGCCCTCAGAGGAATAAACATCAGGACACTGTCAGAGCCTTTGGAACTGCAAGAGTGCTTGTACAAGAATAAATGGTAGTAAACTATGAATAAATGGAGACTGGAATTCAGAAGGTTTCTAACTGTGAGAGGGGTGGAGTCTGTATCTGTAAAAATGGTGGTGGAAAATTTTTTTTTTTAATGATGGAAATAAGTCAATTTAAGAAAGAGAATATATGATGCACATGATAGGAAGTGTTTACATTCTGCTGCCTGAGATGTCTTCCAAACTTGTTTCTCATTTAATGCTAATAATTAAATATTATTTCATAATCAATAAAACAATATAATTTACTATTGTTTTGTCTATTACTATTAATTTAAACTAATCACAGTGGTCCATTATAACAAGCATCCTTAGCTTTAAAACTCAGGTTTCCTCTAAGTCCAGGAAGGTATAGTTTTGTTTGATATCTAATTATCAATTCTCTTCTAGCCCTTTGGATTTTACTCATTCTTTGGGTAATTTCTGAGTTTAAATTTCTTTACAAGGAGTAAAGTAAGAATAACAAGCCTTTAAAAACTTTGTCTCCATACTATCTCATTGTAGGTGGATCCCAACTTGTGCATCTGTTTTCATTGATCAGAGAAATATGTGGCTTCATTTTGCTCCTCGAAGGAACTCTGATTCCTCTGAGAAAGTTGAAAGCTATTTTAATTCTGTGGCAGCTCTAATGTCATTGCAATTGCGTGAGATGGTTATTAACTCCTTAGAAGATCTTCTTGCATTTTTCATGATCCACAAGGTATGTGCTGTCAGGTGTATGTATAGTCTTCTGTCTTACATGGAGATAATTCATATAGTTTTATAATTCATATAAAATCTAGTGGTTCTTGAAGGCTAAAATGTTACAAATGGCTCTTGCCTCCATAAACAGTGGCTGTATCTTTCAAAGGCTTGTCTGTAATCTGGATTTTTTGCATGATCAACAACTGCTGACTTGAATGATCACTTGTTAGGTGTAGGGTTACAAGTAACAGTTTATAAGAGATTTCAGCTCAGTCTTGAGTGAGTGTGTGCATTTAGTTCAGTTTAGTTAAATTTTATTTTTTCTTGGTCTTAACAAGTTACAGTATTTCTCTGAAAGCACAGAAATAATCCCCTTTGAAGACAAAAGTGTGCACAGTCATGTATGTAATCCTTTGCAGAGGTGAATTATGGGTGTGGTATTCCTGTCTATAGCCAGTGAGTGCCATGTATTATTTCAAATAATGCACAGAACTATAGCAATAACCATTACATAGTGGGAATTTTTACCCACTATGTTTTGGCTACCATAAAGTTGCTTCTTTGATGAAATGAGTTTTTTTTAATCAATCACTTGATGCAATTTACTATCAGACCTTGCACTAAGCCTTGCCACTAAGCTTTGCATCTGGATGATGATTGTGTGGCTGATGGTTGAGTTGTTAATTTTTTTTTAGTTTTGTCTTGTGGGTTGGTTTGGGTGGGCTCTTTTATTTGTTTTGTTGCTTGTTTTATTGTGTTTTTAATTATTAAAACACCTACATTACAAATCTAGTTATGGATTAGGACTCCATTTTTGCAAAGGCAATTTGGGGGTAGTGCAGTTCTTACTGACCATACAATTAAAGGCAGTTAAAACTAGATCTAGAATTTATTTCTGGTGGATATTATGGATTACTTTTTTTTTTTTTTTTTTAGAAATTTTGTTCTGTATGATAATTAATGCTTTACTTCTGTTATTTAAGAGAAAAGGCAATTAGGCTTTAAATCCAGTTTAACAATTCTAGCTTTTATAGATTCATTTAGGAGTCAGCACCATAAGATCTTGTTTAAAACATCAGGTTTTGTATAAATATCAGGGAAGATGATCCCATGGTGTTGTGCAGGAAGGATATTTGGGGAGTTTAAAAATTTGTATTCCTATAGCTCACTTCCTTGTTCTGTAAATTTTTTCTTCTTTCTGCTAAGGATGGAAATGATTTTGAAGAACCGTATCAAGGAGCACAGTTCTTCCTAGCTCAGGTACTCACAGTCAAACTCTGTGTGAAGGAGCCTGAGATTGTCTTTGAGCCACCTTTGGGAGCATGTTGGGATTTAATCAGTCATTGCTTCCGGAAGATCCTGCAGAGTGCTGAGGAACTCCCAAAGGTACTGGGGAAGCTATAAATACAGTATTAATAAAAACTATCTGTAATATAAAAAGTTACCAATAAGGCTGAAGACTGACAAGTAGAAGATAAAAATGAGGATTGTGAATCATGAACTGTGAAAACTTTTTGGTTATAGAAGATACTTTTCAGAGTCAAGTTATATTGAAGCACTGGTTTGATTTTCATACAGTTTTCACAAGCAAACTATGTGAGTAACCAGGTGTTAATTATGGATCAGAGCCTTTTCACATTGCACTGCTTTTACCAAATAATGATTTTTTTAACATGGTAGGTGAATGGGGAATAGAGTACTTTATTTTTCTTTTTTTTTTTTTTTTTTTTTTGCTATTCAGTGTCTTGTTACAATATTTGTAATGATTTCCTTTAGGTAGAGAAACTTCTATTTCCAACATTACGAAGATGTGATCTCACTCTTAATACAGTCAAACCACATGAGTCATTGTTTTTAGAGTATATAAGCAAACTTGAAAAGATCTTTGAAAGCAACATACTTGGTCCACAGAAGTAAGTTTTGCTGGTAACTCTGTTGCCCTTCCAAACCCTCAGTTTTGTAACACTGCCCATTTGACTAAATAGACAGTCTGAGTGTATTTGTTTCTTTCTGTAGAGAAATTTTGCATCAGAAACTTACACTTGTTTTTGTGGTCTTCTGTGTTTAAGGTATTTAAATGTGTACAGGAAGTACAGCAATCTTTTGAACAACAATTCACGGCAAGATGTCGCAAAATTTTTGGAAAAAGGTCCTTCTTTAGATGCTTTAAGTGAGGTAATATGTTCCTGACAACTGCAGCATGTCCATACATCTGCTAAAACATCACACATGACTTCCTAACTTATTGCCTGAAGAGCAAATCACTTATTTTACCCTTGGGAATGCTCAATTTACATAGCCCCTTACTGTAGGGTTGCTGTGTAAATGTAGGAGGAAGTTTCTTTATAACCTTCTTCTGTGAGTTTTGTTGTTCTTTCCTAGCAGAAAGGCTGCCCAGAATATGTGGTCAATCTACAGCTTACTTGTCTTTGGAATGTCTTGTCCTCAGTCAGCCCTGTCTACTCTTCTCTTTGCAACCCTGAGTTAGCATGTGGCTAAATGCTTCCTTAGGCAGGTTGGGATCTTCCCTACTGTGGCAAATTACTGTGCAAAGCTTTCAGTCCTGGAATCTGTGGATAAGAGCAGGTATCTGGAAAGACAAAAATGATTTTTCCTTCTTCTGTTTGGAATAAATGATCCAGTTTGTTGGATGAAAGCTATTGGTTGTGTCAGATTTTTCAGCTATAAACTTTTAGGGAAAATAACAGATGTATTATATTCTGTTTTTTAGAAGATTGACAGCTTCACAGAACTGAAAAGAGAGATTGCTTCTATGGATGTCACTGTTCCTCTGGCCATGTTCTGTCTGGATGCTTTACAACTGAATGAGGAACTCTGCAATCGGACCCAAATTCTCAAAGACACATTGATTGAGTTTGAAGTGATAGAAAACAGACAGTTAAACCAAAGGTACCTGTTGTTTGCATGGATGGTTCTTGCTGTCTGCCTGGGTCGATGCTGTATATCTGTGGCTGAGATACATTTATTCCTCTGCTGGATTTTTTAGTGCTGACCAGACAAGTGCAAGATGGGCAGCCTGGCTGAATGGGTAGCTTTGGCTAGAACTCTCAGAAAAAAAAAGAAGTTCAATTTATCAAGAAATTTAATATTTTTGTTTCAAAGACAAAATCATTATACCAGATCTTTTCTCTCTCTTCATTTGCAATCCTAGTGATATGTCTGTTCTCTTTTTGTTGAAGAATTTGTGATGAGTATAACTTTATTGCAAAGAGAATGAGTGAGGTGCCTCAGAACACTGAACAGTTAGTGGAATATGAGGCATTCTTAAAGAAATCCAGTGAAGTTACTGTTGTTAAACTGCAAAAGGAGCTCATCAAAGCAGGACAGAGACTGCAAGTCCTCATGGACTATGCTGATCTCTCTGGTATGTATACCTACAGATTATAAAATTTCCATATGAGAATATTTATATATAGAGAATGCGCTCTGCATGCCTAAATATATCTTCTAGGGTGCTAATGGAAAGTTCCAAAAGAGACAGGAAATAAAAAGAATTCAACAGAGGCCAAAATGTACTAGTGCAGCAAAGAATGGTAGAGGAATGGCACACAGCATAGACAGGGCTTTTTAATGTGTTTTAGGTATTATCAGGTCAATGCTATGTAATCTGGCCAAATGATGTTACACCTCTATATTATTAAACAAAAATTCTCCACATAAAAGCCATCCAAAAAGCCACGTGCCAAAGGCTTTATGACAGCATGTAAAAAATGTGAAAACTTGCATCTCTGCAGCTGAGGATTAGATCAGAACAGGCCTTTAGTTGTTTTGCTATTCTTAGTTAATATAAAGGCTGATTTCTAAGACTGAAGATACATCTGTAGAAGTTACTTTTACTTTGCAGTTTTATTCAAAGCAAAAATGTAATTGACAGATGCAATCTGTTATTTGTTGCACCTAAAAAGGAAGGGCAGTTAAATTAGTGGAAATCTACTTTAGTGTCAGGATGATATTGTTTCCTTAAGCAGAATACACTCTTGGATCAGACAGGGATAGAAATGGTTTTATAAGCATATGTTCTACATTAGTTATAAATACCTAAGTGCACTGAACAGACAAATGTGAAGATGGAGATGTCTGCTCATCTTGTAGTTTTGATGCTTTACCTTTTGTGAATAATTCAGCATTTATAATAATTTATAATAATTCAGATTGAGGACTAGGAATGATTTAATAATATATCCATCCTATGTAGGTATAATATTCATTTATTATTACTATACTATAAATTTAGTTAGTTAGGAGTGGTCCCTGTGTGTTGTTGAATGGAACTAATATTCTGGAATAACTGAACTGTTCTTGCAAGCTGTCTGTGACTAGCTAACGTCTTATTTAGAGAATTTCACATTCTTAACTTGATTTTACTGTTTTGCTGTTAATCAGCTTGTTTTAGGGAAGGGTTTCTTTGCAGTAAAGATAATTCAGCCACCAGTTTCTTTGCTTATTCCTAAATGGTTTAACTATTTTACTTGTTAGTGGCCATTCTGTTATATAATAACCATTCTATTAAATCAGTGGTTAAAAGGTATTTTCTTAAAGATGCCTATATTTTTTATTTTAGATGATGACATAAACCTGAACAGCACAGTTTTCCATTGGCCTGATGAGATTAGGGAAGTATTTGAAAGCAGTAAAAAACTGTTGACTGACAAGAGGATGCAGGTGGAGAAGGCATTGTTTGAAAGGTATGGTTTTAAGTAATTTTTTTTCACTGGGAATTTTTAAAGAAAAGAAAAATTTCACTGAGTAGGAGGGACATAATTTCAAAGAAGGAAAACTTAGAAGGAACCTGAGAAAGTAAGGAATAAATCTTGCTTGTAGTATTGTAGAGATTTCTGAAAAATACTATAGATGAGGGTGGATTTGAGCATCCCTGTACTTAAATAGAGCTGAAAGGAGGAATGGAGGATTGGAGAATATTCGTAATTTTATGTTACTATCTTGATTAATCCAGCAGTACACATAGTTTTGTTACATTGTTTTCACTCTTCCTCTATTTTCTCCAAATGTAAGTAAAGTAAATCAATTGTGAGGTTTGAAAATGAGCCTTGAATCCTAATCCTGTGAACTGCACAGTATTGATAAGTGATTAGTGAGCTTTCACTGGCATCTCTGTTTACACTAGTATTGAGATCAGATTTCATGTGACAGTGCCTGTTGCAATTAATAAAAAAATTGAAACCTGAAAAGGAATGAAGCACAACATCATATTACCTTAGCTATCTTTACCTCAGGTGTTCTCAGTTTAAGCAAACTCTTGAAGTTTATTATAAAGAAGTAGAAGCCTACAAAAAGCGGGGGGATATCGTGACTGCAGAAGAATTGAGGAAGAATGCTGAGAAATTTAAAGTGTTAAATAAGAATATAGACAGTGCACTAACAGAATTTGAGGTTAGTATTTATTAATTTATTCGGTATGGAGTGGGTTACGGTGTGCTGGATGAGCAAAAGTTTGGTTCATGCCCTGGTTTTTTTTCCAAAGTTCTGGCTATATATTGTTAAGATGACTTTAAAGATTCCAAATTCACAAAGATGTGGCAAATATCTTCTTGTGCCTATATGCTGATTTGTCCCAACTGCTGCACTGAAGAGCAAATTTTGTGGGGAGAAAATTTCAGGGATTTTCAAAAATTTAAAATTTTCAATTTGAAAATTGAAATACTGAATTTCAGTGTTTCCAAGCAGACATTAGTACCAAGATGCTACTCACAGAAAACAATTCTTCTGTCAGAGTTGACAGAGGCAGAATGTTGGGGAGCTGGCATTTTTCCTGAATTGTGGTTTGTGCACTGAGGCTGTGTTTTCAATCCCTCTGCTTGTTCTCTAATTAAACCCAAATGTTTTTCAACTGTTTGTATCATTTCCATGTAATGCTGGTAGGCATTAAATATACATTTTAACACATAACAGGAATTTCAAATGCTAAGAAACAAACTGAAGACCAAGATTTCTGGATTCTATTCAGGGCTCTCCATCCAATTTACTGTATCATCCTAAATTGAACAGTTTGTCTTAGCTGTGACTCTGCTGGGAAATGAGAAGGGTTGTCTTTGAGACATCTCACAGGCATTGTGAGGCTTAATTAATCTTTTAAATCACAGTGAGTCAATGAGATTTCTCCATATATGGATCCATTAGGGTCAAGATTTTAATTAGGAAAAGAGAAAACTCGAAAGAAACAAATGGAACCAATTGAATGAGTTTAGAATTTAAATAAATTGGTAGTCCTATACATCAACACTATTAATCTGATTTAAAGGCATCTAGTATATTTAATTAGTGTGAGTTAATAGCACTGATATGCTATTAAAGGTAGATCAGAACACCTAATTAAGCCTAAGTTTCTTATTACATGATCCCAATAAGAGGTGTATTCACACAATTTGAATGACCTGACAATTAGCTCAGTGAATACATCAAATTAAATATTATATTGGAATATGGATCTTTATATTTTTTCTGCCTGCAGCTCATATTGAATGATTACAAGTTTTGTGAAAGGCCTGTTGGCATTATAAAAGCACAGACTCGGGACTCATTCTGAATTCAGTGTCTGCATTTCAGACAGCATTTCTCTGTGCTTCACCTCCCTCCCTGTAAAATGAAGAAGACAATACTTTTTAAAAATCTAAATCTTTGCACATTGATTTTTATTGTAAAATCTTTTGGACAAAGAGAATGTCTTACCATGAATAAACACAGCAATTGACACTTGTTTTGGTGGGAGCTTCCAGATAATTCTGTAAAAGAAAAAACCTTATCACAAGTTAAAAAAATCCTACAAGCCTCTGTGAGTAGCTTACATTCAGATTTCACAGTGGATTGGAAACTTGTGAGCCTTGTCTTCACTGAATGCCAAGGTACATTATCTTATTCTAAAATGGATTTGGATTTTTAAGTTTATTCGAGTAGCAAAAGATACCCACAAATGCTGAGTTAACCATTGGACTTGACCTTAGAATGGCTTAGGTTGGAAAAGAAATGAAAGAACCAGGGGAATTTTCAAGAACACAGTTACCTTATGCACCAAATATCCACAGGCCTATGTAAACAGATCTGTCTGGTTTTAAGACATGTAAAATAATTGTGTTCAATATTGTCTGTTTAAAAGTTTAAACAACAATAGGAATTTTTGATTTTGATGGGAATAAAATGCTTTTCTTTTTCCCCTTAAAGGGTATTAATTATGAAGAAGATTTGCTTGGGCAGGAGAAGACTCAATTTCCTCTCTTGCAATCTATAATTGCAACCAAAGAACCCTTTGAGCAGCTTTGGGTAACAGCATATACTTTCCATACCAAATCTGAGGAATGGATGAATGGTGAGGCTTTGATGTTCATTTGATGAAACATGTTATTTGCAATTAGTCAAGTAGAATTTGAGAGGATTGATTAGTTGTGAGAGAAAAAAAGGAATAAATGCCGTTAAGCAGTGTGAAATAGTTACTGACTTGGATTTTGCATTAAGATAATTTTTTGTAACACAAATTGATTTCCAGTTAGAGGAAAATGATTAAAAAATAGCTGTGATTAAACCACCCTGGGAATCTCCTTGTGCTGATGTGCCTGCTGTGCTTTTTTTATGCTGCTGTATTCAGGATCTCTTCAGCAATTGAATGCTGATGAAATTAATGAAGAGGTTGGAAATATGTGGAGGACCATGTACAAGCTCAGTAAGAGCTTCCCAGACGTGCCTGTGCCCAGACGCATGGCAGAATCCATGAAATTCAAGCTTGATAAATTTAAACAGCACCTCCCTGTCCTGGCAATTGCCTGCAATCGTGGAATGAAGGAGAGACACTGGAAGCAGGTACTTTAAACTCTGCTTTAACTGTGGAAATATTCTGCCACAGAAACTGACAGTCCAATACATTTTATCCTGGGACATAATAGATCCAGATTTGAAATTTGTAATGCCACAGGCAGAAGCTTCTTCAAATTAATAATTTATGGCAGAAAAGCAAGTTAGGGTGTTACCCTAATACTTCATTAGAATTTGTTGCTTGCTGTTGGAAAGTATTTTACAAAAATACATCCTGATAATAGATTTATTTCTTACTTTATTTTCAGATTAGTGAAATTGTAGGATGTGAGATCAAACTGGATGAAAACAGTAACCTTAAATACATATTGGACTGTGGACTCTCAAAATTTATTGAACAGTAAGAAGTTTAATCTAGTTTCATTTTTAGACATTGTATTTCATAGCTCTGATAGCAAATATTAGTTCATTTGGGGTTTTGTGTGCTGTTAGAACATGCTGTAAAATCAGGTATATTTATCAAGATGTGAACTGTCAGTTCTTCTTGTAGCACAGAGGCATAAAAATCCAGTTGGGTTCCTAAATCACTTAATTTGCTCAGTCAGAATTTTCTGTCTGTATTAATCTTCCAATTAATATCTTTAATACTATTATTAAATCTTAATAATATTAATTAATATTATTATTAATTTCTTCAATATTATTATTTTCTTTAATATATTTTTTGGTGAGGCTGAAAGTGGAAAAATATTCCCTGAAGAGAGAGTCTATGATATTATGAACAAATTGTGAAAGGTAGTCTGATATGCAACTCTACCTACAACTGCTATTTTTTTTTGCTCTTCAGCTGTGTTACAAAAAACATTTCAAAGATATGTTTCATTTCAATTTAGAATAGAACCTGTTGGAGCAGCTGCAAGTAAGGAGTATTCCTTAGAGAAAACAATAGAGAAAATGAAGTCGGAGTGGGTCAATGTGCACTTTGGTTTGGCGAAGTACAGGGACACTGTGAGTAAACACCAAATCAAGATTTACTGACAGTCAGGATTGACTGGGCCAGCCAGGAAATCTGTGCTGTAAATATAGAGAGATGGGAGTGATGGAGTGCCTTGAAACATGAAGGTTTAATGTTAAAAATAATAAACATAGAAACTGCACAACTTAAAAGCACACATCCAAAGACTCCGGGGGTGTGGTGAATTTAACAATACATAGGTGTGAAAAACGAGGTTCACTTTCCTGGTAAATTTTAAAAGGTTTAATAAAAAAAAAAAGACAAATAGGAGTCAAAGACAATAAAGTAAAAAGTTCTTACGGCTGGGTGCTTGACATTCAGCCAAGAGCACACACTAACTCAGAAGACACTTCTTTAAATGCATCAGCATGTTGCATGTTCATAGATCTTCATGCATTATTCAAAATCATCCCCCCCAACCTGTAAATCAACGTGTTGATATTCCCTGATGACAGAATATCAATAAATTCTTTCCCTGGGGTTCTGGTGTGTCACTTATAATCCAAGAATGTGAAGTATTTCCTGATTGTCTTTTTTTTTACCATTCTCTGATTTAGTTACATGAACCAAAGCTTTTTACATTACCATGTTACAGTCCAAGAAAAAGATGTATATTTATACTCTACTATTTCTAAGTTTTGTTAATAGCAGAACTAAAAGAAACTATATTCATACAGCAAAGTTTTTCAACATTATGCATATAGTATTCATTTTAATATTTGCAAAAAGCCAATAATATAATATGTACTTATAACAAGAGGGGTTTCTGAGAGCAAAGGTCCAGTCATGAACACGAACTAGGAACGTGCCTGGCCATGCCCTTACATGTCACTATGGTTTCAGGTTAAAGTCTCCTGTGTCTGCAAGCAAAACCACTCCCCTGTCCCTTCCCACTAGACCCATTTCCATAAATATATGTATCTGAAAATAATTACTTGGATTCTGAATCCCAATTGAGAAATACTAGAGGGATGTGGCTGGTGATTCATTGTGGCACAATGGAAAATTGTATCTTAACCCACAGCTCGGCAATTATCTCCATTATTATAACTCTTTTGATGTGGATTTTAATATCTGGACAGTTTGTGATCTCACATATCCTAACAAATCTGTAAGCCTGAGGACTTCTGTGGTATGGTATGGAAAGCTGGACAGTGGTAAATTTTTAATTTGCCCAGAAGCAACAAGAATCACAGTGCAGAAGATTGAGTCAGAAGGCACCAGCTTCCTATCACAAAACAGTCTGAGTCTGGACCTTTGAAACAGAGGTGTACAGAGGAGATTCCATTTGATATCTTCACATCATAGACAAGGGGAAAACAGGAAGCTGAATGAGAAATAAAGTGACTACCATTCGACTTACCAAAATGTGATGTGTTTACAGGACACCAACATCCTGTCAGGAGTGGATGACATCCAGCTTTTGCTGGATGATCACATTGTTAAGACTCAGACAGTGTGTGGCTCTCCCTTCATCAAACCAATAGAAGCTGAATGTTTGGTAAGGAAAGGCCAGTTTGATTGAGCTTGCATGTCTCATAATATGCTTTCCCCAAGTGCTTCAAGGTATTTTGACATGATAAGATGTTAGAGAGTTGTTAAGTAAGAACACATATTTGTATTTTTTGATTTTTTTCTTGTTGTAATTTTGCTTAACCACTAATTTTGCTTAACTACAAAATGTTTTCCTTGCAGGCTTGGAGAGATAAACTGTGTTTAATGCAAGATATTATAGATAGCTGGTTGAAATGTCAGGCAACATGGTTGTATTTGGAACCAATTTTTAGTTCAGAAGACATTATAGCTCAAATGCCTGAAGAGGGTAGAAAGTTTAAGATTGTGGATTCATACTGGAAAAACATTATGACAGAAGTGGTAAGTGCTAACATTTCCTAAATTGTGCATTTTTATGGTCTCCCATGGGGCGCAAATTGAAATTGAATTAGACAGGGATATCAGGTCT
>JANRGV010000045.1:8722220-8773219 GCA_024734035.1 Alethe castanea | reverse complement strand
ACATCTGGTAACATGATTATTAATATCATGTGCATACACTGTTCTTTTCTGCAGTTGGGTATTTGTATTGATGGAGTGGAAAATTCTTTAGTAAAATCCAACAAATTCTAGTTTTGCAGTAAAATTGTAGATTACATCATTATTGTATTGAGATTTCTGTAAAGGCTGGGTGAAGGGTGAATTATAGCTCAAGGAACATGAATTCTAAATTTTCTAGCTTTCATATGGCTAAATGGTCAGACTTAGGTAGGAAGATGAATGATTTATGCTTTCAGGATCTGCTTACATCTTCACTGACAAGGTACAAAGCCTTGTCTGGATACAGTGAGAGTTTGCATTAGACTTACAGGGTATACACACTTTTGGAGCAACCAAGTGGATTTTTTTTTTTTTCTGTGATTGTTCTCTAATATGTGATGGCATGGTTTTTCAAAAATTTAGTGAATATGGACTGTCAGGGTAGCAAGGTTAAGGTAATGGAGATAGGAAGTGCAATTTGGTAACCAGCTCAATTCCCTGTAAATAAGAAGTTGAGTAAGAGGCCAGACAGTGGTGGTGTGAGCTGAGATGTTTGCCAAAAACGCTGGGAGTGTGTGCTTGTGTGATAAAGATGTTGAAATAATCAGTGTAACAAAATAGGAGTTGAGACCTGTCCTACAGCTCAGACTCTGTGAATGATGAGGCCTGTACTGAAATGGAACCCTCTGAAGAGGAGTGGTACCAGAAAGAGAGAACAGGGAGTAATTGTCCTGTGCTGTGTCTCTGCTAGAACTTATTGGTGAGTGCAAAACAATGCAGCAAGCTCAAGACACAGGAGCAAGTGCCAAAGATCTTTTTTGTTGATATTTCCTTCATTAATGTCTATAAAGTTCAAGTTGGTAAAATTGAGTGTGAAAAGCAAAACTATCAAATAATGCAAACATATTTAATAACATGAAAGCACACTACAGAGAAGAATTACAGCTTTTTAGCCTTCTGCAGTATTTGTGATTGATACTAACAATTTTAATGTAAAGCTTATTGGAGTTTTTAGCAGTGCCTGCTATGTGTTTGTTTTTACAAAGGTGAAAGACACAAAGGTACTTGTAGCTACTGAACAGCCCAAGATGTTAGACAGACTTCAGGAAGCAAATGTTCTCTTAGAAGACATTCAAAAGGGACTGAATACTTATTTGGAGTCGAAAAGATTATTTTTCCCAAGGTAAATTAATTAAACAGGCCTAAGTTAGAAACAAGAAGCTGTAAGCTCTTTCAAACCGTTTCTACTGAACTTAAAATTCTCATTTTATATACATATGTGGGACACAGTCACATGCAGCAAAAAATGAAAAGCTGTTCTCATATCCAGACATAACTCATTTTCCTTTGAGCTGTGAAATGCCAGGGCAGGTGAGGATGGGGAGGCACAATCTGTCTATCACAATGTAAACTTTGATTAGAAAGGCATTATTATTTCCAGGGTATTTTTGAAGGAGCTTGCTACCTTCCCATGGGTGCTATGCAATTATGTCCCTGCCCCACCCTCTTCAGAGGTGTGTGATCCATGGGAGTTGTACATGATCACCAGGAGCAGGATTCAGGGTTTTTACAGGGTACCTAATGGCTGGCTGGAGCCATATGGTCTTTCCTGGCCTGAGTGTGAGAGCCCTCATTCTTCCTTTGCATAGAAAGATGGTCACATTGAAATTCTGAAAAAACAGATGTGATGAGTTCTATAATGTTAAAAATTGCTTAAGGAAAGGGATTTGAGATAATAATTTCCTTTCTGATATATAGTATCTTGAGCAACAATAAAAGCTATTGTATGAGTAGATTATTAATGGCAATTTTCATGATTGGAAAGTAATTGTATTTTTCTGGCAGATTCTTTTTCCTGTCTAACGATGAGCTGCTTGAAATACTGTCTGAAACAAAGGATCCACTTCGAGTACAACCACATTTAAAGAAGTGTTTTGAAGGAATTGCTAAACTGGAGTTCACAGAAGATCTGGAGATCATAGGCATGATCAGTTCAGAGAAAGAAATAGTTCCTTTCATAGATAAAATCTATCCAGTGAGAGCAAATGTAATTATTTTTTAAATTTTACTATATGAAATTAGATTAATACCTAATACATAACACATTGCATAAAGTTCATGTTTTTGAGGGAATTAGGTTTAAACCATTTAGGATCACGTCATGAAAGGAGTTTAGGAAGTGAGAGTGCAAACTGCTGTTCTAGAATAAAAAGGATTTCCTACAAAAAGGAGTAAGACATACTAATTTTGCAGTAAATTCCTCTGAAAGGTGGGGCATGTTGTGAGTTACAGATACCCTTTTCCCTTAATCCTGCAGGAACAAAGCATGTCCTGGGTTAAAACAAGCAGGCTTAGCTGACCATGCTATCTGTGTTTTCTGTTTATGCTTATACAAAACATATCCAGCCCTTTCTTTAGCTGGATTGTCTTTAGAGTTAGCTTAATAAACCTGCCTTCAGACAGTGTAAACTACAGTATTAGCAGTCAGATTTTGGATAATTTCAACCTTTATTCCTTTTATATGCAACACCCAGATCCAAAGAAAGCATATTTAAGCCTAACACATTTCAAAAATTTGTCACTGAAGAAGAATACAATCAGGAAATGTGTATTGACTCTTAACTATTTTTCTTTCTTGAAGGGCATGGTAGAAAAATGGCTTCTGCAAGTAGAAGAAATGATGTTGGCCAGTGTAAGACAAGTTCTTCAAGATGGCATAAAAGGATATAGCCAGGTAATTATTCCTGAACTATGGAATAAGTTCAATTTTACAAACAAGTATACATGAATAAGTTGCTCAAATTCTTACCTAGGGAAACATGTTTGAAGCTAAGTGGAATCCAGCTCTTCTTGTTCAATAGTACCAATCTGAAGTTTTGATTCTGAAGTTTCATGAAGAAGAAGGATTAAAGCTTTAGATTCTGATTCTCATTTATTTGCAGCATGAGAAAAAAGACATTTGGGGCCATAATGCCATAATCTAATGTGTTTATATGACTTCTTGTGTCTGAAATTGATCTTTTGGTTTAAGGTTCCTCGAAAAGAGTGGGTACTTCAGTGGCCTGGACAGACAGTTATTTGTGTTTCATCCATTTACTGGACAGAAGAAGTGTCTCAGGCTATAAAGACAAAAGCTTTACAAGTAAGATGCTCTTTTAACTTGCTATTTCTAGACACTGAACCCTGATTAATTAATAAAAAGCTGATTCTAGCAAAGAAGATCCTCAGTCAACAATATATTGCAATTTACTCATGCAGTGCTTTTTTTTTGTTTTTCCTTTTGCGTTGAGTCTCAGCAGAGGTTTGTTCCCATTTACTTTGATGTGTACCAGGAGAAATCCTACTGAAGGAAATTGTACTGTTTAACACCAGTTGAAGATCTTATTTGATATATCTACACAGAACTAAAATATTTATTACTTTCAGAGAAAGTATCTTGAATAATCCATAGCTGAAGAAAAATGAGAAGGAATCACAGAACAGTGAATCACAGAATATAAGGGACCTGTGGACATCATGTAGTCCAACACCTGTTTAAAGTAGAGCCAACTAAACCCCATTTCTAATGGACTTGGTCCCATATGCCCATTCCTTTTTTGTGTGAGGGAAGCAAAACAAAGACTATCTGTGCCTCTCCCATTGTAGAGTTTTGTCACTTCCATTAGGAAGATAAGCCTTCTGCTTCTACTGCTTTCAGGCCATAAATATTTTTGAAGTGTTCATATTAAAATAAAATGCCAGTATGCAAAAAAGAATTTGAAATGTTTGTGTAGTGCCCTGACTACTGTTAATATATTTTGTTGGAGGGGCTGTCTCCAGTGATTGCACCCACAGGAGCTGAGGGGCTGCTGGCTACAGCATCACATTAATGCCTGTGTTTGTTTCTGTGACAGGATTTCTTGGAGAAGAGCAATCTGCAGATCAAGGACATAGTGGAGTTGGTGAGAGGAAAGCTGTCCAGTGGAGCCCGGCTGACCCTTGGAGCTCTCATTGTCATCGATGTGCACGGTAATGTGCAGCTGCTGCTACCCCTGGGACATCTGGGGCAGTGCTGCTGACATTAGCTGGGTGGACTGTTGGAGAGAGGCACCTAAAATGCTTTCTCTAACTTGAATCAGCCTTTACAAAGTTATTGCTCAGTTCTTTGGGCAAATGAGGATTGCTCAGTACTGCACAAGAGTCTCCCATCTACTTAGAGCAGACTCTGGAATCTAGTTACAGTTAAACTGATTGCCTATGCAAGACAATTGCACATTCCTCTCTAACATGAAAACCAGCCTCTAAATGTTGAATTACTTTACATAGCTCTAAGTAAATGTTACTTTACTTGTAAGTTGTTTTAAGTAAACTACCTCAGTAGAAGTGTCTAGATTTTTTAAACAATCTATATCTCACTCTGCAGCTCGTGATGTGGTCTCAAAATTGGCTGAAGACAAAGTCACAGATCTGAATGACTTCCAGTGGATTTCTCAGCTGAGATACTACTGGGAAGAGAATGATGTGATGGTGCGGATGATCACAACAGAAATGAAATATGGTTATGAGTATTTGGGCAATTCACAACGTCTGGTTATCACCCCACTGACAGATCGATGTTATAGGTAAAGACATACTGTCTGTGAATAATGTGTTCTTTTGTTAGATTGATCTGTGTTTACTTTCATTTGTTCTAGTTAATAATAGGAGGAACCTCGGCAGCTAGCAGTTTCCTGTCGATTTTGCCCAAATATAATAAAAATATTTACAATGTATAGGCTTTTACACCAATAGAGTAATAGATTCTACTGTGTCCAAGAAAGTGCTCCTGAAATGAGGTGGCAGCACATGGTATTGGAACTGCAAAGAATTCTACAGTAGCACTGGTCAATTAATTTATCTGAAATAAGACACAAAGTTTGAGTATGCCTGCCTGTAAGATAAATGAGGTAATTACAGAGCCCTTCACAGATTTCGGCTGCAGTTAGCTTCCTGTCCCTCCACTGGCTTGCAAGAGGTTGTAATGGAAATACTTCAGTCCTCGAGGTTGAAATACTCAAAGGCATTTGGTATTTCACTTCTGGTGAGCCCTCATGACATGAGTCAAAGCCTTTGAGGGTTTTGTAAAATAATCAGATCACTCCAGTGTTAACAGGGATCTCATTTTAGTAAGATGTTCACTTGGAAAGCAATGTGATTCCCAGATTTTTGTAACAACCCTTATGCTTTCTCATCCATTTCTGAAGATTGGCTGAATTTACTAAGCCAGCTTTCAGCTCTTGCTAGTTCAAGTGCAGCTTGAGGGAAATGTGTGCTTTTGCAGACTCTACCATTTTGCTCATGGCACTGTTGATTTGCTTGTGTAATTGAGGGTATACACGGTGGATGCATGTCATAAAAGCCTTGACATGCCTTTTAGGCCAAGTGGCCAAATATGACCTTCCACAATTAAGAATCACTTATGAGACAATATTGGGTTTTTAGGGCAAGCTGGAAGTCAGTAGAGAAATAAGTAAATTGTTTTCAGGGGAGCTTGCATAGGAAAATACTTATCAATCCATTCAGAAACAATCTGACATTGAAGATTGCTATTTCTAATGCCTGTGTTCTTGATAATGTAGGACATTAATGGGTGCCTTGAAATTAAGTCTTGGTGGTGCTCCAGAAGGGCCTGCTGGAACTGGCAAAACAGAAACAACAAAAGATCTAGCAAAAGCAATAGCTAAGCAGGTACCAAAACTCCCTTTTTTTTTTTTACTTTCCACTGTTTATGTTTGGATATGTTGATATTTCTTAAAATCCTATTCTTAAGAAAGTGCTGCTTATTTTGTAGCTATTCATTTAAAGTTGGACTCAAATATCTTAAAGGTTTTTCCCAGCCTAATGATTCTGTGATTCTGTTCTTTATTCATGGAAATAGTTGATAACCAGCTCACATTTAGGACTGTGTCTGTATGGCATCCTGGTTTTCTAATCCAAAATTAGCAACAGTAATCTCTTCCCATTTTAGATGCTAAGAATTTCATAGTGGACTTTGTGGTAATACTGAGAAATGTTCTCTGTGCTTTTGTTGTAGTGTGTTGTCTTCAACTGTTCTGATGGCCTCGATTACAAGGCAATGGGCAAGTTCTTTAAGGGGCTGGCACAGGCTGGGGCCTGGGCCTGCTTTGATGAGTTCAACAGAATTGAGGTAATGTTTTATCTCAACCAAATAAAATGAAAAAGCTTTAATTTAAGACACAGGAAGTTTCAGATTTAGGTATGACAGCATTATTGCTAATTTTCTGCTTTTATTTGTGGTGAGGCCTCTCTATTTTGATAATTAGTGACACAGAAATAGGCATTCAGCTGCCTGCTCTCGAAGCACATACCTACCTGTGCTGTGTTACAAAAGTGTTGTGTTCTGGGTCAATTTTGCTGGAAAAAAAAAAAGTTCTTTTACAGTTTTTTCTTTTGTATGTGCCACTCATTTGTGGGGAAAGAAATGTTCTTGTCTTCTCTTTGAGAAATCAAGCTACGGGTGTGGAGTTGCATTTGTCCATGTTCAGCACAGGACAGACAAATCCCAGTGGAGGGATTCCTGTGATGGCTAGAGCTGAGTGCCACTAACTGAGTGACCTGATTATCAAGCTGTATAAACAGACACATCTAATTCTCCCCTTGATCTTACTCTGATCTTTTTGGTTTTGTTTAATTTGGTCACTAATGACTTTGGAAAAGTTTTATCGTTTCTTTGATGAAATTCGATTTAAGTACCTACTAGTAAATATGGAAATTTAATGAAATTCTATTTTGTATGTATTAGTGTTTTAACCTCTTTAATTTTCAGTTTTTCTGCTGTAGCTTGTTTTCTAGTGAATTCAAGCATTAGCATTTCTTTTCCAATATTCTGTTACCTTGATACTTTAAAACAATCGGCAAGCCTTTTCTATTATTTACCCTCAATTTCGGGCATTGAGTGAAGCAGTTTTTCTGCAGAGCCTAAACTGTGTCTGAGTTGAAGGGAAAGTGCTTTTAGAGGCCTCCAGAGGGAGTTCCTGTCCAACTAACTTAGATGTCTACATTCAGGCACACAGTATTTCCCTGAGGAGGCTTTTAGAAGCCTCTGTTGATCAGTCTCTGTTAGCTGAATACAGAATAGTGGCACTAACTTTGAATAGAATAACTCCCTTCAATAGGCAGCTAATATATAGGCTCAGGAGGATTTTTCCCTGGAGGAATGCAAATACAGTCATAAAAATGAGTAAAAAAATTTTTTTTATATTAATTCTCCGAGTATCTTACGTTTTCCTATCTGTTCTGCCTGTATTAGGTTGAAGTATTATCTGTAGTTGCCCAGCAAATACTTAGCATCCAGCAAGCGATAATTCGCAAACTCATAACATTCATCTTTGAAGGGACAGAGATCTCTCTTAATCCCACATGTGCTGTGTTTATTACCATGAATCCTGGCTATGCTGGACGGGCAGAGCTGCCTGATAATCTGAAGGTAAGTCTGAAATCCTACTTTCTAGTAAAAATTAAACTGAACTTGCAACTTCTAGTCTATAGTAATTAGAAAAGTCATCGATCGAATAATAAACTGATGTGTAATGGTTGCTTAAGGAAGAAAGTGCCATCACTCTGAACCATCTCCTCCCTTGCTACTTCTGCAGAGCATGAGCCCATATGCTCTGGAATATCCCTTGGGTCAGCTGTCCTGGCTTTGTCCCCTCCCAGCCCCTTGTGCACCCATCCTCCTGGCTGCTGTGTGCAGTGAGGAGCAGAACAGGCCTTGACTCTGTGTGAGCTCTGCTCAGCAATAACTAAAACATCCCTGAATTATCAACACTCTTTCCAGCACAAATCCAAAACACAGCCTTAGGCCAACTACTGTGAAATAATTTAACTCTATCCTAGCCAAAACCAGCACAACTGATAACCTATTCAAGTGTATCCTGGTGTGCTCTTCACCAAGCTTTAGTAAACAAGGTTGTACAGAATGCACAGAAGAAAGGTCTCAGTCTAATCACGTTGGTACCAGTTTACAGCTTTAACTCTACTCTCCCTAACTGGAAATTCTCTGGGTTTGCAATGGATTGGTGACCCAAATCCCAGTTTCAATTTATTACAACTTTGTGAGTTGCTGAGACACTATGGAGAGACTGAGATGGTCCTGGTTCTTTAACATTGCCACAATTCTTTGCATGATCTTTTACAAAGCATTAACCACACCATGTGCTAGTTTGTCTGTTATGAAAGTGAGATGGATGTCACTTTGCTTTTCCTCTTTTCTTAGTTCTTTAGAATTGACTCTTTCTAAGCACTTGTTACTGCAGTGCTTAGCACAGACCTCTTGAATCTCTTGATAAGATCAGAATAGAATAGTATTCTAAAGCAGTCTCATAGATTTCAGATGATTCATGAATTCTTTGCATTCATGAATTTATGGAGAGATGCTGTTACAAAACAGGCACAATTTAATAAAAAATATTCCATAGTCAAAAGTTGGTATCTTACCTTTTTCCTCACAGGCATTGTTCCGAACAGTTGCCATGATGGTCCCAGATTATGCCTTGATTGGGGAAATTTCACTTTATTCAATGGGATTTCTGGACTCTAAGAGGTAAGACATGCTGAATTTTATACCTTAAGTGAGTCTGGTATACCTCATTCCTCTATGAGGCACATATGTGTGTTTGAGGCATATATGGAAATCTATCCATGTTTTGTTTCTCTGGAAAGTACTTTTTAATCCATTGCTTTCTTGTTAATTCTCATTTACCACCTCATGTTGCCAGATGTGCACTTCCACACAGAATCATTTAGAAAATGTATCAAAATATCAGAATTCCTAAATGGTGCATCCATTCTCTAGTATAGCAAAATCTACAGTCTTTCTTCCCAGGTGTCTTGGGCCATGTTGTCAGCTGCTGTGTCTTAGAATCGCTGCAGATATTTTGTGTATGTAGGTAGGTAAATTATTTTCCTTGCATGGTGACATATTTTCACTCTACATGTTATATTTTATTATCCACAGTCTTGCCCAGAAAATTGTTGCCACTTACCGTTTGTGCTCAGAGCAGTTGTCATCTCAGCACCACTATGATTATGGAATGCGTGCGGTGAAATCCGTCCTGACAGCAGCAGGGAACCTAAAACTGAAGTACCCAACTGAAAATGAAAGTGTGTTGTTGCTTCGGGCTTTAATGGATGTTAATTTGGCCAAGTTCTTGTCCCAGGATGTGCCATTGTTTCAGGTAAGGTATCAGGCCAGTGTGTTTCAGGTTTTGATGGTGATGATGACATCCATTGTAAGAACTCACAGAAACAGGTCATTATCTTAATTTAGAACAGTTTGATCTAGATGATGCCATATTAGTGTAGAGTTATTTCAGTCCACTGATCTGGAGGAACTCTTTGGTTCTGTTAGCATTATTTTGAAAAGCAAACTTTCAGTGATGCTTTTAAAGTTATTCTATTGAATGTTTTAGATGATATCTTACTAAAAATCATCTTGTGCTGTTTCATTTGTGGAAATCGTTGTTTGAAGATTTTTTTCTGGCTTTATGCTCCAAAAGAGATATGGATAATTAAGTTAAGGTCAATTAGAAATTTGAGTTCAGAATAAAAATGATGATGTTTCTGTTTGCATGCTGCTTTAATAGCAAATAAATTAAGATACAAAGCAATCAATATTGAGGACTAAAACCTAACGTAGAAGCACAGCCAGAGTCACTGCTCTGAAATTTTGCAACACATGCCCTTTTATTTAATCACTGAAATTCTTTCAACTACTTTCACATCATTTTGTGTAATCCTGATGGGGGCAAATTTGCAAAGGTTAAGCTGCTTTTTGCAATAGCAACATGTTCATGAAAACTGCAGGCACAGGTTTCTGTTTCAAGTGTACTGAATACTTCCATGGCTAAAGTTTGCCTAGAAGTTAGTTTTGTCCAGCTGAGGACATTTGGTTTTAAGCTCCTGTTATCTGTGTGAATATTGTTTTACTTGGGAATTTTCTGTTTTGTAACCTGTGTTTAAATAGTGTTCTATTCTGTCTTTCCTTGACAGGGTATCATATCTGACCTGTTTCCTGGAGTGGTTCTTCCTACACCAGACTATGACTTGTTTATCAAGGCACTAACTGAAAATATTGAAAAATTGAATCTTCAACCAGTGCCATGGTTCATTGGAAAGATTATCCAGGTTTTATTTTCACATACTTCTGGGGAAGAAAAGCACAAGACCAAAAACACTCTTCATTCACTGTCTGTGTTGTGATGAATAGCTATTAGGTTCCTTACCATTAATGGACTATTATAAATGGGGTATTTTTACTGAGTAGTAATCATGGAATAAAAGCCTGCTTTGGTCATAGTGATTTTGTAATTCAGACAGTCTGTAAAGGAGCTGATGTGTGCAGCCACATTGCAGGGCTTGTGCTTCAGGATAGAAAATTAAACTGAATCTGGTACTAACTGAGGCAGTGTAGCCTAGTGAGCAGAATGCTGGACTGGGAGTCAGGCTCTGTTCCCAGTTCTGTTCAGTCTCCTTGAGAAATCTTGAAAGAGGTGACCTTGCTTATGCTTCACTTCCAGCCCTGAGTTCCCACTGCCTCCCATTTACTAGTATTGGGGACCTGTGAAACAATATTTAACTCTTTTCTTGTGCAGCCTGGTGACAGGGTAGTGGCAAGGGTAAAAATGGGTGGCCTAGGCCGGGATCATCATTCAGACTTCATGGCTTGTGTTCAAACTGCCTTATGCTGCTTTCCAAACCTTACTGTATCTTCCATTTAAAAATTGTTTCAGTGAGAATTACCCTCTGGTTTGGATTAAGGCTTTGGTCAGCCAGCAGAGTGCACAGATTGTTTGTGTCACATTGAATACGGAGAGAAATCTCCATTTTCATTCACCCAGCATGAAACATTTGCTTTTGTGGCATGTTAAGGAGTGGCTCTCCTGTCCCTGGCAGGTGTATGAAATGATGCTGGTGCGCCATGGCTTCATGATTGTTGGAGATCCTATGAGTGGGAAGACCAGTTCATACAAAGTGCTGGCTGGAGCCCTGGCTGATTTGTGTGCAGGTAACATTGTCCAGCCACAAGCTTCTCATTAAATGAAGTCAATTCTGTGACTGTTATTTTTCCTTTTCCCAGGTTGTTAATTGTCCTATATTCTTCTTTCTTGACTGCAGAATTTCTGTTAATTGAACTATTTTTGCCTGGTATGTTTTTTTGCCTGATAGTATTTTTGTCTGCATCTACTGGAACAGTAAGCCACACTAATGTGTTCAAGCTTTTTTGAATTTTGTTAGGCATTTTACTTGTGTATAATTCTCTTGAAAAAATTAGCTCTGATAGGATCTTGTAAGTTTTCATAAATATATGAAATCTATGCTGCTCTGCTTTTTCTTTTTTCCATGTGTTTTTTTACAGCAGACTGCTTGTTTGCCTTGTACAAGTAAGAGAATTTCTTATTTACTTCTACTTAGATGCCAGTTATCTGGGGTTTTTTGCTTTGAGCAGCTGGAGTAGGATCCTCAGGAATCATCTTGTTCAGCTGTTGAATTAAACTAACCTATTAAATTCTCCAGCTCACTTATTTGTTTTTTTACACAGCAAACGCCATGGATGAATTTGCTGTTGAATACAAAGTTATTAATCCCAAAGCCATTACTATGGGGCAGTTGTATGGCAGTTTTGATCCTGTAAGTCATGAGTGGTCAGATGGAATTCTTGCAAAGGCCTTTAGGGAACAAGCATCTTCTACCACAGACGATCGCAAGTGGATTATTTTTGATGGCCCTGTGGATGCAGTTTGGATAGAGAACATGAACACTGTGCTGGATGATAATAAAAAGGTAGCCTGACTTTTGCCTGTAACCTCCTCCTTGAATAAACATACTTAGTTTTAGCAGTAGCAATATTGTTACTACATTAGTCAAGGGAGTTGTGAAATTCAGGAAAGGCTGATGTGCCTAAAAGCACTGCCTTATTTCCCCACTTGTATGAGTAGATTTAGATGGTATTAGATAAGACTAACCCATTGCTTCTCCCTAAAAGCCTTGTTTTGCTTCTTCTTTATTGAAATGAGATTGATCATTGAGGCTTTTTTATTGACCCTTCTAGGAAACTGCAATGTGTGGACTCAGTTCTGTAACTGAAAACTGAACTTGCTTAAATTACCTCAAGAATAAATGAATTTTTAAAAAGCTGCAGGTCATAACTGCTTTTTCTTGCAGAGTTACTTAAAGTTAGAACATTGTTCTCTGCGTCTCTGCAAGCCTTACAGTAAGACATGGAAAAGTTGAGACAAGGTCATAAAATACCATGTATTGTAAGGATACAAGTGAATGAAGGAGGAGTGACACTAAGTGGAATGTTCAGTGATTTTATGGCAGACATTGCCTTGACTGTACAATCAGCACTGACATGATGAGACCATGTTTATGTGATGCTCTTCTTCCAGTTATGCTTGATGAGTGGTGAAATAATTCAGATGAGCTCAAAAATGAGTTTAATCTTTGAGCCGGCGGACTTAGAGCAGGCATCTCCGGCAACTGTCAGCAGGTAATGTGAGAGCATTCAAACTTGAACTGTCCCACCTTGCACATGTATTCCTCTACCATAGGTGTTTGTTCTTCCCAGGTGTGGTATGATCTATATGGACCCACAACAGTTAGGTTGGAAGCCACTGAAGGATTCCTACATGAAAACTCTGCCTCCAAACCTGCAGGAAGAACACCGAGAGCTGGTGCGAGACTTCATTTTTGCACAGTCTAATTTAAAAGATTAACTATAAGGTGACATTTAGAGTTTGCCCACTTGAAGGCAGGCATGCAGAATCCAATTTTTTTATTATTACTTTTAACATTTTAGTCTTCAAAGCCTTCAGAATTCCCACTGAAAACTTCTCTGTGGTAAAAGCAACTTGTCTTCACCATCAGACAGTGATGGTGTGACACTGTGAACATTTCAGTACTGCCTCACAAGGGCCCTTTCCTGATCTGTCTGCCAACCTGGACAATTTCTGATGCTTTATGTTTGACTGAGGGTGAATTATCTGAGGGGACAGGGGGGAGTGTGGCAAGTCCTGCATTGTCACACAGCTGTTTCCTTTTCTCCTGATAGGTCAATAGCTTGTTTATGTGGCTAGTCGAGCCCTGTTTAGATTTTATTGACCATCATTGCAAAGTCATTGTAAAAACGTCCTCTCTTCACCTGACTTACAGCTTGATGAAACTCTATTCTTCTCTCCTTGGTGAGTACTTTAAACTGCCTGGTTTTTATTTCAATTTTTCTTTTTTCTCCTGCCATGTCCCAGGACAAAATGCAGGTCATAAGGTGCAAGGAAATGCCAAAGGAATTCCTTACTGTTGAGTTCCTGTAACACTGTCAGTGATCTCACTGATCAGTATTTTTAACAGTTCTTTGCATACAGAGCTTTCACAATTAGAAAGTGGTGTCATTGCAAAACTGAACATGATCTTGCAAGTATTTTCTGTTTTGCTTGCTGTTTGCTACCATCTGAACAAAAGAGTTAGGACTCTCTCTTCTAATTTCATTTTTATTTGTAAACAGTATTTTACACAGACAAGGTCCTCCTTTTGTAGACTGGCTTCTTTCCACTGAAGACAGTGCTCTACTTTTGTCTCAGGATGGATACTTTTGCAAAAATGCATTTTGAATTGGGATTTATGGTTATTACTGGCATTTAACTAAAATTCAAATTATGTATTTTAGATGAAATAAAGGAATCCAGTGAAGAGGACAGCGAAACCATGTCTGCTCAGCAAATCACCTCGTGGCTGCAGGCCCTTTTCCTTTTTGCTTTGGTGTGGACAATTGGAGGGATCATTGATGCAAACAGCAGAAGAAAATTTGATTCGTTTTACCGCAGCTTGCTCAGTGGAATGAATGAGGAAAATCCACGCCCTAAAAATGTGAAGCTTAACAAAAACAATATCTTCCCAGAAAAAGGTGCTTCTTCATAACTGTGCTTGCTTGGCCTTTTATAAAGCAGTAAGAAAGCTTGGCACTTAGTGTGCCTGGCAGATGTTAAGACTGCAGCAAAGCCACCATCTGCCAAGCCTTGGGCTGCACAGTTGGGTGCCCTTTCCTGGCTCTTTTAACCAAGGCTAGCATATGCTCCTGTTGTACTCAAACAGTGTGGCTGAATCTGACCTAAAATCATTTGGTGATGATAATGGCAGTGGGGGGGAGTGGGACTGGAGGGGTGGGGGTATTTCTTGTGTACTACAAAGCTTCCACTATCTCACCGTTTTGGAAATCTCACACTAAAATTACTGAAGTTTATTTTGATAATTTAATCCGTGTTTTTCAATTAACAGGGAGTGTTTATGACTTCTATTTTAACAAGCATGGCCACGGGCAGTGGCACATGTGGACAGACTACGTCACAAAGGAAGAGCAAGTTATTGCCCCAGCGGCTAAGGTGCACATTGGTGTCTTTGTTATGGAAAATAATTATTTGGCTAAATGATTTAGAGATATAAATAACTATATTAGGCTGTTTGATGATTGATTTGCAACATTTCATTAGTCTCTGTGAGCTCCCTTTCCTGCTTTTGTCTCAATTCTGGTACCACTAACACTCAAAAGTTCAGCACTGCAGGTGCACATGGAGCCCCGAGGTTGCCTGGTGGTTAAAATTTGGGTTCTGCTGTGTTCTCTTAACAGCATTTGATATTGGGAAAACCATGGTGGGAAAAAGCCAAAGCCTGAATTTCCTTTCCTTAATTTCTGTTTTCAGTGGTTGATCTCATGATATTGTAGTACAAGTTACTTAGAGAAAGCAAGCAAAGAGACTTTACTACTGCTTTGGGATATGGGGAACAGTACTGAGAGTCCTGGGTGCCCTCCATTTCCAAATAGGACACTCAGATTTTGATGGCAACTGTGAACTGAATGGAAGGGAAGCACAGCAGAGATCTGCAGATGAAATTTCAAGATAACTTGTTTAACTTTTCATTCCACTATAGTTGCAGTTGTCTGTTAAGTACATGAGAGATGTAAGATTGCGTTTCATTCTGCTGCTGAAAATCTTTTCTTGATATCAAATCCACAGCTGCTAATTATAAGTAAAAATAAAGAAGAGAAAAAGAATTTTGATACCAGTGTTCCTTTCCCTTTGTACAGCTGGGGAACAGAACTAGGCCATACTTAACTCTGTAGTTCTCCAGACTTCATATAATGTCTATGAACCACCATATAGGTAATACTGGTTGTGCTATTGACTATAAGCCCTGATTAGAAGTGAGGCTATAGAATCTACTAGAACCTTGTTGTAGCTTAGGTTTTCAGATAATAGAATTTTTTAAAAATGCATTTGTGCTACAGGGTTCCTGTAGTTGATGGCAAATACTCATGTTGATTAAGGTATTGGATGTTTGATTTTCATGTTTCATTTTACTTTCCTGTGTAATAGGTATCTGAGCTGATCATTCCAACAATGGAAACTGCCAGACAAATGTTTTTTCTTAAAACATATGTGGAACATGGTGTCCCTTTGCTTTTTGTGGGTCCCACTGGCACTGGAAAAACAGCTATAACAAACAATTTTCTACTAAAACTTCCAAAGGAAAAATACATCCCAAGTTTCATCAACTTCTCTGCAAGAACCTCTGCTAACCAGACCCAGGATATTATTATGTCCAAGCTGGACAGAAGAAGAAAAGGATTGTTTGGACCTCCAACAGGAAAAGAAGCTATAATTTTTGTGGGTAAGACATATTTTTCATTTTTTAAAAGTGATTTTCGTTCTGGCTTACGCAAAAGAAGTGGTTCACTGAAAGTAGTAAATTTGGATTGCCTCAGTGCTTTTTTTTCAGGCATCCAGAGAATCCTAGAATCTCCTGAGTTGGAAGGGAGCCACAGGGATCATTGAAGGATTAGCACTTTCCTTGCTGAGAGGTTTATGTGGTGGTTGTTTTCAGAATAGTTCTTAGAATTGCAGTGGGATATGATATGAAACAAAACAAAATCACCAGCCCCTCTAAGTTAAACCATCACCCCTAATTATGTGAGGTGTAATGGTATTTGATTTTGGTTAGTTCAATGGGAAGCAGGAATAACAGCACACAGCCTTTTTCTACCTCTGGTTCAGTTATTTTTCCTTCTTAGAAGAAAACTGAATTCCTAAACACTGAGGATTTTTACTCAAATGTCTGTGTTCTCCACAGATGACCTAAACATGCCTGAAAAGGAAGTGTATGGAGCCCAGCCAGCTATTGAGCTCCTCAGGCAGTGGATTGATCATGGGCACTGGTATGACAGGAAGGATGCATCCCACATCAGTATCATAGATGTCCTGCTGGTCACAGCCATGGGTCCCCCTGGGGGAGGCAGGAATGACATTACAGGTAGGAAATACATTACTGTGGCCAGTTGTTATCTAGCTGACTGAAGTTAAGGGGTGGGCTCAGGTTTGCTGATGGCAAAGTCAAAATTTATCTATGACTGCTGGATCTACAGGTGCATTCACTGAGAGGGTCATTCCAAGTACAGGTCTGCTATATTTAAGTTCAAATCTGTACCTTTGCCAGAGGGAGTTTAATCAACATTAGAAATAATGTTTTTAGTGTTGATTAAACTGTGAATGATAAAAGTTATTCTAAAATTAACGATGGAGATTATTTGTTTTCTGTTCTTTGGAAAAGGGAGGGAATACATCTGCTTGCCATGTCTCTGGCAAGTCTCTTCTGAAGCTGTATCTCCTGCTGCTTAGGTAGGCTGTCTGCATTTATTTACAAGATTGTTACCTGCAACTCCATCATTCCTGTTACAGCAACATAAGGGAGGTTATATATTCTAATGAAAAAATTACATAAATAAAAGCCCTAATGTAGCTGCAGCTACATGACTATAGGCTACATACAGCTGCATTATTATAAGGCACTTCATGCTACTTTGGTTCTTATAAACACTGTTATGTTAAACTATGTTATATGTTCTGAGGAGGCTTTATGGAAATAATTCTGATACAGCTAAATTTCTAAAATTACTCTTGTATAGACTGATTCTTTTTAGGTGAAAGCCAATAACAGGATACTTGACTTTGTAAAGCTTTTACTGTGTCATATCATAATCAAGAAGGCTGAGGTGAGCTGAAATTTTAAATTGGTTAATAGTGGCCTTGGAACACAATTCATGTTTTACATATTCAAAACAGTTTCAAGTTAAATACTGATAGAAAATGTAAACCAGTTTATATTTCTTTTGCTTCACTGCTAGGGCAAAATGTATTTTTAGTGACAGTCCAACCTAGAAGATGCTAGCTGAAAGGTGAAGAAACATTTGAACATTTAAATCTCTCTGCATCCTCCTGTGTGTTACAGGACGCTTCACACGGCACTTGAATATTGTCTCTATCTGTGCTTTCAATGATGACATCTTAACCAAGATTTTTACTGCAGTTACTGACTGGCACTTCAGCAAAGGCTTTGATTCTTCATTTCTGAGGTAATGGGATCTATTTCCTGTAGCAACTTTGTTGTCTCTTCCCTGTGTTTTATCTGCAGAAGTTAAAATTGTATTTCTTTTCCTTCTTAAGGCTGGGTAAAATGATGGTCCAAGCAACATCAGTGATTTATAAATTGGCAGTTGATAATTTTCTTCCAACTCCTTCAAAATCCCACTATGTCTTTAATCTACGGGATTTTTCCAGGGTTATTAAAGGAGTTCTGCTCTGTCCACACACTCATTTGCAAGTAAGTTGTAGTTTAAATATGATGATGTAGGAGAGAGCACTGGAAAAAGTAAATTATTTTTATAATGCATGAACTATGATTTCAATAGATTTACAAGGTTTAAGATCAGAATAGTCCCTGAATTCCTTGTTATGTATTTTCTGTCTGTCATTTTGTTAATGCAATTTGATTTGATACAGTAGAGAAAAATGCTTTGACATGAGAGTCCCAGTTTGTGTTGGCAGGAAGGACAAGATGGTAACTAGGTGAGGAATCCAGTAAAGTTAGCAGATGCTGGGCCATGTGCTGAATGGCTTGGGTTTGAAAGATTCCCACTGAGTTTAGTACAAGGTACAGCAGGATCCAGATGGACATTTCTAACCTTTTCTTTTTGAACAAGTCCTGCCTGAGCTATATTTACCCATTCTTTTGTATTTACATTTTCAGGATGGAGATAAACTGATCAGACTTTGGGTTCATGAGGTTTACAGAGTTTTCTATGATCGCTTGGTTGATGACGATGACAAGAATATTTTCTTTCAGATGGTACAAGAGACAACATTAAATAGCTTCAAGCAGAACTTTAATAAGGTATTTTTGGGTAATGTGCTGGGACCAAGATGATACTGATGCATTTTCAGAAATACTTAAACATTGAGATTAAATCAGTATTGGAGACGTTTTGCAATATTTCAGTCAGTGAATATAAAAATGGACAATCTTCTATTCAGCATCGAGTATTCATATCAGAATGATTCATAACTTCTGAGGGATTCTGTGTTGGTACAGAAGACCAATTGGAATGGAATATATGTCTTGCACAGGATTTATCTGTGCTTTTACCCCAGATAATTATTTGGATGATCTGATGGGTGTAGTGGCTACCTTCCTGAGAAGCCTTTTTAGAAGTAGGCCTATATTTGATGGCAGTACCTCTCTGTGAGGTATGCATATATGGAAACCTGCATGTCAAACTACAGTATTATTTTGCAGACCAAGACTGTAACTAGAACAGTGAAAAACAGTGCTTTATGCAGTATTAATGCTGTATAGAGAAGACTTACTACGACTTTGAGGAAAATAATTCTCTAATATCTAGAATTATCTGTTGATTCTTGTCTTTTTCCTAGGTACTGAGTCATCTCTCACCTACTGGAAAAGTCACTGATGATAATATTCGTGGCCTGTTCTTTGGAGACTATATAAAGCCGAGCACTTCTGCCAGAATTTACGATGAGATCAGAGACTTAAAGCAGCTGACAAGCGTGATGGAATTCTACCTTGAGGAATACAACAACATCAGCAAGGCCCCCATGTCCCTGGTGATGTTCCAGTTTGCTATTGAGCACATCTCCAGGATCTGCAGGGTGCTGAAACAGGACAATGGGCACCTGCTGCTGGTGGGCGTGGGCGGCAGCGGCCGGCAGAGCGCCACCAAGCTCGCCACCTTCATGAACTCCTTTGAGCTCTTCCAGATCGAAATTACCAAGTCCTATGGCATCAGTGAATGGAAAGATGATATTAAACAAGTCATGCTGAAAGCAGGGGTTGGTAACAACAATGTGTCCTTTTTGTTCTGCGATAATCAAATAAAGGACGAATCGTTTGTGGAAGATATCAACATGCTTTTAAATACTGGGGATGTGCCTAATATCTTTGCAGCAGATGAGAAAGCTGAAATTGTTGAGAAAATGCAAAGTGCAGCAAGGATGGAGAACAGGAAAGTTGAAGCCACGCCCCTTGCTATGTACAGTTTCTTTATTGAAAGGGTGAAGAAAAATTTGCATATTTGCTTAGGTCTGTATACAATGCATTGTTTCTTAGAATGTTTTTAATCAGGTTTATTTGTTTTTCTGCTTCCTAACTGCAAAGAAACTTAGGTAACAATCATGTTTTTATTTTTGTAGCCATGAGTCCTATTGGAGATGCATTTCGGAATCGATTGCGGATGTTCCCTTCACTGATAAACTGCTGCACCATTGATTGGTTCCAAACTTGGCCTACAGATGCTTTGGAAATGGTTGCTAACAAGTTTTTAGAGGATATTGAGCTCAAAGATGACATTAGAAAAGAGTATGAGTTTATCTCTCAAGAAAAATATGAAGCAAAAGTGTGTTCCCCTGCCCCTTGTGCCCCCAGTGTATTTGATCTGTCCTTGTAAGTGGACAAAGCTAAGCCAACTCTGGGATTTCAGAGCAAGTCCAAGATACTGAGACACATGTATCTGATGTTTCTGAAAATCAAACCACTCTTCAAGAGGAGTCCAAAATATTTCTAAGGGGAAAAATACATTTCTGCCTTCCCTAACACTAATGTGACTTCATAAACTTAGAGTAATTTTTTGAGGGTTGACATAAAGACAGACTCTATTTTCAAAGTAATGCGGAAATTTTTTCCCTAGGGTTGTGTCAGTGTGCAAATATTTCCAAGAAAGTGTGAGAGAACTCTCTGTTGGCTACTACGCTACGCTGCGCAGACACAACTACGTGACACCGACCTCCTACGTGGAACTGATCCTCACCTTCAAGACCCTGCTGAATAGAAAAAGGGAAGAAGTTGACATGATGAGGACTCGTTATCTTGTGGGACTTGAAAAGCTTGAATTTGCATCTTCACAAGTGAGTTTCAGATGAAATTGCTGTATGCAGACTTCAGTGTGGGATCTGTTTGGTTAAGACTTAAAAAAATAAAACTTACTAATTTGTTCTTCACTATATTCATAATGCTATTGATTGTTTTCTGTAGAAAGCCAGCAGGAAAATTTAGATTTCTGCTTAGTAAGTTCAAGAAACTGTGGTCTCTATGTTTGGATTATAGCTCTTAATAGAAAACAAAATTAAAATGAAGGTACTCATTAAATGTTGAAAGAATGAGCATTATAAATTTCATTATTTTCTCAAAACCTTGTATGGAGAATCCACCTCATCATTCTAGTATATATTATCCTTTTCAAAATCGGGGAGAAATTGAAAAACATTGTAATACAATATTAAATATTAATTCAGGAGTAGATGCCAAGCAGGAAATTGATCAGGTTCCAGATAAATAATTCCTTTTTCAACCCATGTGATCTAGGGATTGATCTTTCCAAGATACAAACTAAAGGGGGTTTTAGATACTTGCTGGATGAAGAAGATCCAGTTTGCAGCTTTTGCTGTCATTAATTCTGTGTTCCATTCCAGGTTTGTTTTGGATTTTGTTTTCCACCTGTGCACTAAAGGATTATTTGGACTTTTAGTATCTGAAAGTGACTGTGAGGAAAAAATAGAATTAATCAGTATCTTTCTCATAATTGACATTAATGAATGTTAAAAAAGCAAGAGTATTGCATAGATGATGATAAATACACCTTTAAAAATCGAATCAGTTAAATGAAACAGCTCCTAGTAAAAATAAATTAGAGAATTGTTAATTCTTTAGATCAAATGTCCTTTTTTAGATTGTATTACTATAGTCTTCCAATCTTTATTCCTAAGACATCAAGCTATGCAATGCAAACAATGTTTGCACAGATTTTTTTCTTGATTTCCTGTTGTATTCATCAGGTTGCAGACATGCAGAAAGAACTGACTGAACTTCAGCCTGAACTGATTAAAACGTCTGCAGAAACAGATAAAATGATGGTCAAGATTGAAAAGGAAACAGTTGAAGTAGATGCAAAAAAGGCAATAGTGTCGGCAGATGAGAAGGAGGCCAACGATGCCGCTGCTGTTGCTCAGGGTATTAAGGTAGAGCACAAGGGTTTGAGCCTGGAGCACATCGGGTCCCAAGGAAATGGGAGCTGTGATGATGTGGTGATGTGTTAATGGGGTGAGCCAAGCTCTTAAAGTAACACAATTGCAAATGATGAATGACACACTCCCAATATAACCACAGTAAATTTGGGCTGTTTGGAGTCTGACTGCATCTCACAGTCCTGTGTAACTTCCCTTTCTAGTTCATATTCCAAAAGCTGTATAGCTCTTATTTCTCTACTAATACATTCTCATTTTCAACAGATTGAATAATGAGTTTATACTGTTTCCAGGCCCAAAGACAGTTAATTTAGAGTTAGCTGAGGTAATTTGGCATATGCTGCATGTAGTCCTATTAGGCATGACTTTAGAGGTAATGCATGGCCAGACATCTGTAACACAGAATTTCTTGTGGGAAGCCTCAAGATTTCTCGATATTTTTTCTGTATCTAGCTGGAAATGTCATAATGATAACAAATATGGACAACTGCTGAGATCAGAGTATATGATCAAGAATTTAAGCTTCACAATATCAATTTTTCACTGTAAGATTTAACTAAGAACAACTGTATCTAATCTTTATTTTAATTCTTATTGCTAAACCAGGGAGACTTTGATCTTGAAAGCTTGTCTGGCTTTTTCAACTATCAGTTCAGTTTATGAAATTTACTGGCAGGCTGCATGCCCGGCACTGTGTTTACAGCTTTCTGCCCAATGTCTTAACAGGACGAGTGTGAAGCAGACCTTGCAGAGGCTCTGCCAGCTCTGGCTGCAGCAGAGGCAGCTCTCAACACCCTGAATCCTTCCGACATCTCTCTGGTGAAATCCATGCAGAATCCACCTGGTCCTGTCAAGCTCGTCATGGAGAGTATCTGTGTCATGAGGTCAATTAAACCAGAGAGGAAACCCGACCCCAGCGGCAGCGGTAACGACCCAGCTTTTGTTATGCCTGCCCCAGCAGTGCAGGGTGCTTCTGGCATCAGTGCAGCTGTGTGCACTGAGGTGCATTGTGCTGGCAGTGACAAATACACTGAGTAGTAAAGAGCTGCTTTTGCCATGCTAACTTACTGCCCTTGCCTGACACTGTTGTACAGCTTTAGAAATATTATCCCAGTCACCAGCACAAAGTCATCTCTTCAGGTTGCTTTGACCCAACCTTGGGATTTGCATTTCCTTGAGGAATTCTGGGTGCTGGAGGTGTGCTGTGCACCATCTGCCTGTGCTTCCCCTTGTAATCCCTGTTTCCAAACTGTCAGTTATGCTGGGAGAGGGAAGTCTAGTTATACCTCTGCCATAGGTGATTATTCTAACAAGATTTTTCTGTGTGGCTTAATGTTGTTATTGTGGGATTGCACAGGACTTGGAAGGTAGGAAAGAGACCTTTTTCTTTCACTTCCTGTCTACCTTCTACCTATACAGCTCAACCCTTCATAATTAAAAATAAGAATTGTATAAATACCTTTCGTCCAAAATGGTCTTATCTAGATTAAGAAGGAATACTTCCACAGTTGCTGATTTATCTCATAGACAATGATAAGAAAGACTGTATTAATTTGATTCCCTTAATGTGCTTGGTTGATTTAGAATTAATATGCAGTTAATAAACATGACATTGGTTAGTGATGCTGAAGGTCCTGTCTGAATTCCTTTCAGTAATGATTTTCCCAGACTATTTAATAGTCTTTGCATAGTAAAATTCCACTGCAATATAATTGATGTTAATTCTTCATACTATGTTTCAAAGTATTTTTTTCAGTTTCAACATGCATATATTGAGCCTGATTTTAGTCTTATTTGCAATACAGGTAAAATGATTGAAGACTTCTGGGGGCCAGCTAAAAAACTTCTTTCAGATATTAAGTTCCTTGACAGATTAAAGTCATACGACAAGGATAACATCCCTCCTCCTATAATGAAGAAAGTTAGAGAGAAGTTTATGAATCATCCAGATTTTCAGCCAGAGGTTGTGAAGAATGTCTCCTCTGCCTGTGAAGGCCTGTGCAAGTGGGTGAGGGCCATGGAGGTTTATGACCGTGTGCAGAAGGTGGTGGCCCCAAAGCGCGAGCGTTTGCAGGCGGCTGAGGCAATTCTGGACGTCCAGATGCAGAAGCTGCAAGTGAAACAAGCAGAGCTTAAGGAGGTTGTTGATCGCCTTCAAGCTTTGCAAGATGAGTTTGATGAAATGAATAACCGGAAGAGAGACTTGGAGAACAATATTGAACGTTGTTCTCAGAAGCTTGTGAGAGCTGAGCAGCTGATCAGTGGTCTGGGTGGGGAGAAGGAGAGGTGGACAGAAGCTGCACGGTTATTGGGAGTTCAGTACATAGACCTGGTAGGGGATGTGTTGTTGTCATCAGGAACTGTGGCTTATTTGGGAGCCTTTACAGTGGATTATCGCCTACAATGTCAAAAGCAGTGGCAGGATCTGTGCATTGAAAAGAACATTCCGTGCTCCAGCGATTTTAGCTTAAGCAATACGTTAGGGGATCCAGTCAAAATCCGTGCATGGCAGATTGCTGGATTGCCAGTTGATTCTTTTTCCATTGACAATGGTGTGATTGTTTCTAACTCAAGAAGATGGGCTTTAATGATAGATCCTCAAAGGCAAGCTAACAAGTGGATAAAAAATATGGAGAAAAGTAACAAGCTGGCAGTGATCAAATTATCTGACACACATTATGTGAGGACATTAGAAACTGCTCTTCAGCTCGGAACACCAGTCTTGCTAGAAAATATTGGTGAAGAATTAGATGCTTTCTTAGAACCTATTTTATTAAAGCAAACATTCAAACAACAAGGAGTAGAATACATGAAATTGGGGGAAAATATAATTGAATATTCAAGAGACTTCAGGTTTTACATGACAACCCACTTAAGAAACCCTCATTATTATCCTGAAGTGGCTGTGAAAGTTTGTCTCCTCAATTTCATGATTACACCTTTGGGTCTTCAGGACCAGCTTCTTGGAATTGTAGCTGCAAAGGAGAAGCCTGAGCTAGAAGAAAAGAAAAACCAGCTCATTATAGAAAGTGCAGCCAATAAGAAACAACTAAAGGAAATAGAAGATAAAATTCTGGAGGTCCTTTCCCATTCAGAAGGAAACATCTTAGAGGATGAGACAGCAATTAATATTTTGTCTTCATCCAAAGAGTTATCTGAAGAAATCTCTGAAAAGCAACAAATTGCCTCTGTAACTGAGCAGGAAATAGATTCTACTCGAATGGGGTATAAGCCAGTTGCTGTTCATTCAGCTGTTGTCTTCTTCTGCATCTCTGATCTGGCAAACATTGAACCTATGTACCAATATTCACTGATTTGGTTCATTAACTTGTATGTTCAGTCTATTGCTAAAAGCAGAAAGAGTGGACGTCTAAAGGAGAGAATTAAAAATATAACTAGCCATTTCACAGTAAGCATCTATAATAATGTCTGTCGTTCTCTGTTTGAAAAGGACAAGCTGTTATTCTCCTTCCTTCTCACAGTAGGCATTATGAAGGGAAAAGGCAAGATAGATGATGCAGTTTGGCGTTTCCTACTGACAGGAGGTGTTGCCCTTGATAATCCTCACCCCAATCCAGCTCCAGACTGGCTGTCTAACAAATCCTGGGCTGAGATCGTGCGTGCCTCTTGCCTGACAAACCTCCAGGGACTAATGGAACACGTAAGAGACAATTCTGCCAAGTGGAAGACAATCTATGACTCTGTGAGGCCCCATGAGGAAGCCTTCCCAGACTCCTGGAGCTCACTGACGGGCTTGGATCGCATGGTGATTCTTCGGTGCTTGCGACCTGACAAAATCATCCCGGCAGTGCAGATCTTCATTGTGGAAAACATGGGGAGAACATTTATTGAACCACCTACATTTGATCTTGGAAGAAGTTACAGTGATTCAAATTGTTGTGCCCCTTTGATTTTTATATTATCACCTGGTGCTGATCCTATGGCAGGTGAGATTGGTATTAAAAAGATCTTTTTTTATCTGGTTAAATGTCACTGAGTCTGACTAACCCATTAATAGTGTAGGCCCCCTCATTTGATCTTTAAAGTGTCTTTAAAGTATAATACAGCAATGATGGAATATCAAACATTGGCATCTGCCCATATATAAACAATGATAGTAAAATTTTCAGAGGGTGGGATGAAAGTAGTGGTGTTCAAATGTCTCAGTCTCTGAGCAGCAATTTGGGGATCTAACAGATTGTAGCATCCAGACTCATTTATAATTTTACTTGCATTACAATTCTTTCAGTGGGTGTTGGAGGTTTGCCCCAATCTTTATTGCAACCCCTCCTCCAGTAAGTTTCCTCCCTCTCAGTTGCTGATTAAATGGTGTATAGGCCACACTTAAAAACACATTTGTTAAATGTCCTTTAAAGTATAACCACCCAGATTATTTTTAAATCTGGTTTTCTGCCAAAAGAATTGTGATATGGAGCCATACAATAAGGATGTATTTCCAGAAAGTACTGATTTTGATAGCAAAGCTATTTTTAGCCAGATCTAAAGATCTAATTTGCAGCTTAACCCCCATAAATAATTGTACCCATCCAATAAGGAGAGTTGAGGGCTGTTGTGCAGCCTGGAACTGAACACTTGGGGCCAAAGAAGAGGTCAGCCATTTAATCTGGCTACTTTAAGGGTTTGTTTTTTTTTTTTAAATAATACCTTATACCTCTAAATTTTAGTGTATGCCTCAGAGACACAGTGATTGATACAGCATATGATACTACTTCTGGGTGGTTGAGATAGTTTTGTTTCATATTTTTTTAATTGAGTAAAATATTTGTTGACTTTTCTCCTTCTAATTACATTGTTAAAATGATGAATATAACGTATTCTACTTTCTAATAGACTTTGTTTGCATGTATAAAACTTGCCATCATAGGTTTGCTAAAATTTGCTGATGATGTTAGCATGGGAAGCTCAAGCATCCAAACAGTTTCACTTGGCCAGGGCCAGGGCCCAATAGCAGAAAAAATGATTTACCAGGCTATTACTGATGGAACTTGGGTAGTGTTACAAAACTGCCACCTTGCAACCAGCTGGATGCCTGCCTTGGAAAAAATCTGTGAGGAAGTTATAGTGCCTGAGAATACCAATGATAAGTTCAGGTAGGAGTTTTAGTGTTTTGTACTTTCTAATGTGAGTATTTCCTGTTTGCTGAAGACTGCTAAAAAGAAATTAAAATACTTCTGTAAGAATGCCTTAGTATGGCATTCGTATAATTTATATGCAGTGATAAAATCAAGATCCCTAATTAAGAGGTCATATTTTCTACCTGTCCAATATAATCAACTTTATGCCTGTATTTTAGACCGGATTTAGATGTTATCTTCATAGTTAAGCAAGTAGTAAAACTTAGTCTTTTAGAGATCAAGATGCAAGATTATATTTTTGATTTTTTTTTTCTTTTACCACTGCTACACTCAGTATTATCTGATTTTTTAATCAACTCCTTTTGAAACTCCTTTTCAGGTTGTGGTTAACTAGTTATCCATCAGACAAGTTTCCTGTTAGTATCCTCCAGAATGGCATCAAAATGACAAACGAGCCTCCAAAAGGCGTTCGAGTGAACCTCCTTCGCTCATACCTGAACGATCCCATCTCCGACCCTGTGTTTTTTAAAAGCTGCCAAAAGCCAAAACTGTGGCAAAAAATGCTTTTTGGCCTTTGCTTTTTTCATGCTGTTGTGCAGGAAAGGAGAAACTTTGGCCCACTGGGTAAGTTCTGCATTATTTTGCACTTCATTTAAAACAGAAGATTCGTGCTTTTGAAATGCATTGCTGGAGTCTCTCTGTAAAAATACTGTTAACAGGATTACAGGAGTGCAACCTGCATTGCACAGGAGATCATAAAGTCTAAAAGCTATTATTTACAGGGATTCTTATTCAGCCAAAGCTACTTTTGAAGCTACTAAAAGTATTACCTTGGGGAACACTACAAAATACTATTTTTCCAAATAAGTATATTATACAGTAGTTACATGAAATTATAGCTTACTAAATTATTAACTTATTACTGTAGTTCTTGCTAACAATGAAATTCAGATATTTTAAATTTTTGTAATTAAAAATATGCCTTCTTCTATTCTGCTTTTGTTACTTATGTGCATAGTTTGTTTTATCTAACCTAGTACATGTATTTACTTAGTGTGAAACAAATCTGTGTAGCTGCAGTGTGTTGTTTATAACATAGCAATTAAAAGATAAACATTTGTAAGAGTTGTGCTTCAACTTTTTCTGTAATCTTCAAATACATAGAAAACCATATAGAATTTCTGTATAGCATAGAAATACATGGACTTAGAGATTCCACTTTTATAACTATATAAAGTTTACGCTCTGCACTTGGGTGAAGTGTTCTCAGTCTTCCATTCTAGCTGAGTCTGTCTTCTTCATAACAGGTTTCTATTAGGAAATGATATATTTTGACTGAAAGCCACTTTCATTATTTTAATAGTCACCTATTTAAATAAGCACTAAATTTCCAGTATGAAGACACTCATTTATTGCTTTTGAGTAAAACTCAATTTTCTAGGGGCCATTTTTTAACATAACATCTACTGCTAGTGTGACATGCTAATGTGTCATCTGGAAGCAGTATTAATAGATGGCCAGATTAAAAATTGAAATCAATAAGTGAATTAATACTCCTGTTCTCATTGTGTCCAGATAGCTACAGATTAGCTTGAAATACAAGCAGGTAAAATATAATTTTCAGGACACTGTGATGCCAAAATGCCTATGCTTAATAAACACCCTGGTATTCCAGGCTGCTTCTAGACTTGTAGTTGTATCTTCAGCTCTGCAGGAGCAGTGTAGTACCAACACCACTATTTCCTGAGCCCAGCTATCAGCATATTGCACCACTGCCCTGTGTATCTTTTCTGAATTGAACAGGTTGGAATATTCCATATGAATTCAACGAGTCTGACCTCAGAATCAGTATGCAACAGATTCAGATGTTTCTGAATGAATATGAAGAAATCCCATTTGAAGCTCTGACCTATCTAACAGGTACAGACATTACATCCTCTCACATGGATATGTTGACATTGCTGGGCACTTTCAGCTGATACACTGATAAACTGCTGAGTTCTTGACAAATTGAGTGGATTCCACACCAGTTGGTTTTACTGGCCTTCCACATCCAATGTGGTTGTCACTGGATGGATGTTGGAGCTGGACTGTAATTGGAGTTGGATCCTAAACCCTCAGATATCATTGTTGTTTTGACTTGTATATGGCTATAGTTACTGATGGGCCAGCAAACCTCCTGGTCTTTGCTTCATACACATCAAATAAAACCACTGATGGCCTCTGGGTCACCTTTGCTGATCAATGTGCCTGCCACAGGAAGCTTTGGCACTTCACCAGAGGGTGTGATAATGCTCAGGGGTTTAAAGCAGGAGGTGCTGATATATGTAAATAACTCAGCTGCTGTGGCTATTCTGTTCTCTTTCTCCAGGGAGATAAGCTGCTTTTTGGCACCTCCTTTGTCAGCCTTGTCATTCTTGATTTTTGTGAATATTATGATTAGCTTTATGAAAAAGAATTTTGGGACATGAGTAGCAGTTACTCAGACCAACTCATAGAGGTACTTAAACCTTGCATCATTAAGACACATAAGTTTGGCACATAGGTGTTCAATTGTCTAATTTTCATTGAATCAATTGAAGTGTAAAACCTAAAAACTTTGGAATACCCGGAGCTTTGGAGCTTCAGCTTACCAGAGTTTCACATTATTGCAAAGCAATTTTTATTTGTTCATTAACTTTCAGGGTTTTTTGTCCTGGTTTTCTTTGTCTTTTTCCAGGGGAGTGTAACTATGGAGGTAGAGTGACAGATGATAAAGACAGGCGTCTTCTCCTGTCCCTTCTTTCCATAGTCTATAACAAGGATATAGAGCAGGAGAAATATATGCTTTCAGCTGGAACTGACTACTACATACCACCACATGGCCCATATGAGGTGAGAAGACAAGAAGTGTAAATTTTTGGGGAAGAACTTCACTACACTGTACTTGGGTAATGCTGAATACAACAAAAAGAAAATAAACCCCATAAGATCATAAAGCATGCCATAATGTATCTTGTATATGAAATATTAATCTGGTACTTAATATCTGCCATACCCCAGTGGGGATGTAGAGATTATCCAGTGCTCTGGCATTTGTTGATGCAGAGCCACCCCTGTGCAGGAACTTCCAATACAATTCTGGAAAGCCAGTAGGAGTCAGGCTTCAGGAATTTGCATGGTACTTCTGCACCTTCTTGCAACCAGTCTGACCTAGAAAGCAGCAGTCAGGAGGAAGTGGTGGAATGGCAGGTGTATACTCAATTTCCATCCTCTTTTTCCCTTCTAACAGCTGCATAGAGATAATGTTTGTGCTCAAATCCCACCTATTTGTGTAGCCCACAGTGTTAGGGATGACACATCCAGCATCCTACCCCTTCTGTGATTCCTACCAGCACTCCTTGGATATTTCTAATGTACTTTCCTTTCTCTTGCCACTTACATGAGGGTGGTATTAACAACTCCTCCATGAGTTTTTGAATCACTCAGAACTTTTACGTTTATCTCTGTGGAGAGTCAGTTAATTCCTGGATGTGTTTAACAGGGAACTGCCATCTTGAATTGTAAATGAGAAGTTTCTGTCCCAGTTTGGTTTACTGATAATTTATGAATATCACATTACATGATATCTGGCATCTGAATGCTTGTTTTACAGTCTTACATTGAATACATACGAAGTTTACCAATTACAACACACCCTGAAGTGTTTGGACTTCATGAAAATGCTGACATCACCAAGGATAACCAGGAGACCAACCAGCTTTTCGATGCAGTGCTCCTGACTTTGCCTAGAGAAGCAGGGGGAGCTGGCAAGTCCCCTCAGGTAACTGGGGAAGAAGGATCAATTTGCACTCAGAAAGGTGCCCTTTCCTGACATACCTTGGGTCTCACAGTAATCCAACACCTCTCATCTCATGACTGTAGCACTGGGAGTAGATGTGAATGTCTGTGTAGAGAAGCAGATGGATTTGGCATAGATGGACCTTTAAAGATGGAAGATACCTTCATGACTTTGCATTCAGTCCAAAGAGATTAACACCACATGTCCTGGCAGCTCAGATTACTCAGGCCAAATCCATGCCCCTTTGAGATATAGATAAATAACCTTTCAAGCCTCTCAGATTTGACATCCTATATATTACACACAAGTGGATCCTTGAAAAGTGGAATTGATGGAGCCTGATTTCCTGCAGGGTTGTAGAGTGATCTTATTCTCTGATGTCTAATATGCTGCAAGTAAAGCTTCTCTTGTGGCTGGGGTATTCAGGAGTCTTCCCCTTACTTCACTCATGCTGCATGCTTCATCTCTTCCTTCATTGTGGCAGTAACAGGATTATGCTTGTCTGCTCTCCTGCCTGTTTCCTTAGTAATCGCCTAAAACCTTGTTATAAACCAAAAATTACAATAAATTTAAAATTATTGAGAAGGAAAGAGCAAGCAGGCATATGCAGAGACAGACAGGATGATGCCCAAAGCCAATAAGAGCATAAAAGCACTGTATCTTTAGGAAAATGGGCTAAAATACCTATGTGGTTATACAGAAAAAAAAATATGAAGTCTATAGTGTTTTTGGGCATTTATTAAATAAAAATAGGAGGGGGAAAAGGAATATTTGTTATTCACTGCAAACTTGTGACTTCAGGAAGTTGTTGAAGATTTGGCACAGGACATCCTATCCAAACTACCAAGTAGCTTTGATATGGAAGAAGTGATGAAGGCATACCCAGTACTTTATGAAGAGTCCATGAATACAGTTCTTAGGCAGGAACTAATTCGATTTAACAGGTATGGCTCAGTGTTTTGAGTAGTACTTCTTGAATTGAAATATGCTTGTGTTCATTGGTGCTATACATTACATTAATGATGTACATATACAATACATTTTTCCTAACATGTTAGATTCTGCTTTGGATGAATCTTTTAAAAAGACTTGAAACCTCAGCTGCAGCTGAGTGTCTGAATATAGCAATAGTACCTGTATTCTTGGATTATGAATTTAAATCAGATTTGAGTTTGTTGTGTTGAGGTAGAGCAGTCTTTGTGATACCCAGGTCTCAATATTCACAGCACACCGTGACAATGTATGCTACAAGCTTTAAAGCTCTTGACACTTGATTTCCCTTGTCTAGAGGGAAAGTTTTCACTGCCTTTTATTCCGTGTGTGTGTGTTTCTAATTTGTTTGCTTTTCTAAAGTTAAGTAAGGGTTTCGATAGCTACAGATGAGATAAGGAATTTCTGACAGGACATTTACCACCTCTATCAACCCTTCATTCAAGTTGGACTGAGGGGTATTTAGCCAGGTAATAAGATGTAAATAATGACAATTCCTTTGTTTTCTCTGAAGGCTTACTGAAGTTGTTCAGAGCAGCCTCATCAATATAGGCAAAGCCATTAAAGGCCAAGTGTTGATGTCTTCTGAGCTTGAAGATGTTTTCAACAGCATGCTAATGGGAAAAGTGCCATCAATGTGGGCTGCCAAATCCTATCCATCACTGAAGCCTCTGGGAAGTTACGTGTCCGATCTCCTCTGTCGTTTGGAGTTCTTCCAGGTCTGCTAAACTGAGACTGAGGAGTCTGGGGAGTTGTAGTTGAAAGCTGGATGGGGAGAGTGTGTCAGTGCTGTCCTTGCTCAGCAGCCCCTGGGTAGCTCCAGCCTGTGAGCTGCTCCCACACACTCTGCACTAGCAGCACTGCAGTTAGCTGGGCAATTGCTCAGGGTGAGCTGGGAGCGTGATCCCTTGTGCTAATCCAGTGCTGCTCTTGGAAGTTTCCATCCTTCTATTTCTAGAAGACTCATTGTAGTTTGAATTGGTGTCTGAATGACTTCCTTGCTGAAAGGACATTGAGCTGGGTGTGAGAATGCTTTAGAGCCACTGCATAACAGGAGCTATGAAATTTTATATACGTGTCTGTAAATACCTTTCAAGTTTCATAAAATGTGACACCACTTTCACACGCTTTTTGAACACGCTATTTTATTTTTAACTTGCCATTCCGTTATTTCCCTTGCACTCTTAGCACTCTTAAAACTACACAAAATTTAAGTACCTTAAATAGTGAGGTACTGAGATGTAGTGAAACCCCACAGAAGTCAGGAGAGGAGAAAGCTAGGAAGAAGTATCTGAGATTTATGTAAATGGCAGAGTTTCCTCTTTGCTGGAGCAGAGCATTGTGTGGGCTTCTTTTGACTCCAAAGAACTTACAGTAGTGTGAGGACATTCTGCCCCTGTTTTGCTTTTACCTACTGAATGGTGTGGACAAGGCCCAAGATTTCCTTGTCAGGCATCTTTGTAGAGGAAAGATTTCCTCTACTAGGATCTGATGTGTAGGCTGTAGTGAGTGCCCTCACAGTAATCAGTGAAGAATGTAAAAGAAATTGGCCTTTTTTCATGTTAGGAGATTGGTGTTTACAAAACTGTAAAAGAAAAGTATTTTGCTATAAGTATCCAAATTCAATCACTTGTCTTGTTTTTGGAAGCCACTATCTACACTTGACAAAACATGTTTATGCTAATTTCTGAAATTTTTCTCAGTAGCACTGAATTCTGGTTGTTTCAGAATGAGTGACTATTTTTGTTATAAAGAAGTGACTTCTGTGATTAGTTGTCTCTGAAAAACAGAAGATTGATGGAAGGATGCAGAGGGTCCCATCAAGGCTTAGATATCTCATTGTGCTGTTTGAGTGTATCTGACAAGACATCCCTTTTCTGATGAATTGGCACAGTGAAGCCAAAAATAGATTGGATTTTTTTTTTTACATTTGTTTTCTCTCTCTTTATTCAGGATTGGGTTGACAAGGGGCCACCCACAGTCTTTTGGCTCTCAGGATTCTTCTTCACTCAGTCTTTTTTGACCGGTGTTTTACAAAACTTTGCCAGAAAATACACCATCCCAATTGACCACATTGGATTTGAGTTTGAGGTAAGAAAAATGCAGAAGAATTTTGTTTTTCTTGATCAGCTTGAAACATGTTCTGGGGCTGCAAGAAATAGAGTTTTCAGATGAAAAGGTATTTTATTTAAAGGAGCAATTTCAGACTGTCACTTATACTCCAGATAAAAATAAAATCAACCAATGGTTTAATCATTCTAGGTGATGAAACAGGAGTACACAATGGAGAAAATGCCAGAAGATGGGGCTTATGTGAGAGGCCTGTTTTTGGAAGGTGCACGATGGGATAGAGAATCCTTCGTAATTGGAGAATCACTACCAAAAATCCTTTATGATCCTTTGCCCATAATATGGCTGAAGCCTGGAGAAAGTTCCAACTTTCTACATCAGAATGTCTATTCATGCCCTGTATACAAGACAAGTGAAAGAAGAGGTGTCTTATCCACCACTGGGCACTCAACCAACTATGTTCTGTCGATTGAGCTTCCTTCAGACAAGCCCCAGAAACACTGGATAAATCGAGGTGTGGCAGCCCTGTGCCAGCTGGATGACTGAGAGGGTGCAATATTGGGATTGTAAAGATCTGCTTTAATCCTCAATGGCTGCATGGTGGTTGTTTTTTTTTTTTTTGTTTGTTTGTTTTTTTTTGTTAATGAAATCAGGCCTAAAGAGTTTTGATGCTGATTTTAATGGGAATTCCCCTTCACAACTGTTGCAAATATGATTGTGGATTTGCCTACCACTTCTGTGTCCCAGGAGTATGTAGGACAAGGAGGGAGGAGATGAGAGTATTCTGTTGTCAACACATGAAACCAATCCTCCAATCCTCAGACAGAAGGAACTACCAAAACTGTATTATCAAACTGTAGTCATTCCTTGATGAAGTGCCTCAGAATTTCCATGGAAAACTTTATGACAGCACATTATTGGGAGCTGCCATTTCTCAGAACAGTATGCTTATACCATATAACTATGTTTTCAGTATTATTTACCTACATATTCCAGGTACTTGATACATGGAGTGGTTTTCTTTCTCCCATAGTCTCACTTTACTTCCTGCCAGCAGCCCAGCCCCACACAGCAATTCACTTCTCCCCCCCTGCCCCCCCAATTGTCTCATGGGGTAAGATAAAGACAGTTTAATAGGGGAAGCAAAAGCCATGCACACAAACAAGGCAAAATAATGAATTCCCTGCTTCCCACAGGTAGGCAGGTGTTCAGCCATTCCCTGGAGACCAGGGGCCTCTCACAGGTAATGGTGACTTGGGAAGACAAACACCATCACTCCAGATGTTCCCCTCTTCTCCCCCACTGTACACACTGATCATGGTGTCACAGGGGCTGCAATGTCCCTTCACTCATTTGGGGTCAGCTGTCCTGGCTCTGTCTCCTCCCACCCTCCAAGCACACCCAGCTTCCTCCCCAGCCTGGCAGGATGAAAAGCAGAAAAGGCCTTGGCTCTGTGCAATCCCTGCTCAGCAATAACAAAAACATCTCTGTGTTATCAACCCCGTGTTCAGCACAATCCAAAACACAACCCCATACCAGTGTGAGGAAAATTGACTCTACACCAGTTAATTGACTAAACCTAGCACACTTCCTCATCTTGCTCTCTTGCACGTTGGACTAATGACTGCCTGAAATTTTGTACTTGTTTAAGCCCTTTCATCAGAGAAGCTCAAAGTAGCTTGCAAACATTAATTAAAAATAAAATAGCCTGAACATCTTCAAAGAGCTGTGCAGTCATTAACTAATCCCCACAGCATGCCAAGGAGGCACTAAAGATGCATCATTAGACTTGTGTACACAGTACAAGAAAAGCACAAAGATCAAGGCAAACATTTAAAAAAACATGCACTACACAGACATCTGCTAATTTGGGGTCTTGTATTTTTTTTTCATTGCCCAGATTGCAGCATTTTAATGACTTGCTGGAGGCCTCATGAAGTCAGAGATTCAGCCATCATTTGGCAATTCCCAGTATCCTGCTCCAAGCATTAAGGGATAATGCTACAACTCCTTAAAAGACACGGTTCTTGTCACAGGAATTTGTCTGTTGTCTTGTGCTTAGGTCAAAACAGTTCATTATTGTTTTATTAACCACTGGTTTGTTTTATGCAGATACTCATAAAATAGTAGCTGTTAAGGATGGTACTGCAAGGTCAGGCAGAAGTGTTGGGGTGTTGTGCAGTGCTGCTCTGCAGGAAGATGCACAGGTAAACAAACAGCAGCTTCATGTTCCACACCTGCCACAGGAACAGTCCAGCATGATGCATTTGCTGCATCATTGGTATGTGGTGAGTAGAGCAAAGATGTCAGGCCAGGACACCTAAAGGGTGTTTGTTTTAATAAAAGGGACAGAGATGTGCAGCTGTTTCAAATTACAGAGAGGAAGAAACTACTCTTAACAAATTAGACTAAATTATATTTGGCACCCATACCAAAATAAAACTTGTTTATGAATGTTACAGCACACTCGTCCAAACAGACAAGAGTTTTTAAGACGAGAATCATGTTTCAGTAGATCTGTAAATAAATTAATTAAAATTGATCCTTGAAAGAATTATTTTCTTAGACTTCATAAGTGATAGTTTGTAGTTTTCATATAATTTAAATTAACAGAAATTTACTGTATTTTTGAATGCCTGCATCTCGTTGTTGTTGTAATTGCATCAACAATTCAGATCACAAATTAGGTCACTGTGGCATCAGAGATAACAAACCAGTCATGAGCCTCCTTGTGTGGAAGCTCAGTGTCAGGCCAAAGGGGCAGGACCTGGCTGCAAAATCCTTCCCTGTGGATTGATCAGCTCAGGCACTGCCCTCAGACGAATCTTTCTACTCAGATCTAGCTTCTTATCAAGGCACTGGTGACACCTCACATGCTGAAAGGGAGGCTGGGCCAACAACAATTAAGACTAAAATGAAGGTTTGTCAGTCCTCTTAGAGATAATGCTGGTCTTGCAAACAGTCCTCTAAATGAAACCGGTTTTAAAAAGTCAGATTGATTACCTAAATTATATTTTATGGAGATCAATTACTTTTAAACTGTTAGAAATCTGTGTAATAGCTTGCCACGTGGGTTGCTTGTTAACCCTTTTTTGTGAAGAAACAGTAATTGATAGTTTATTAAATGGCATAGTTGTGGTTCTTGTGAATATACAGTGACTTTGCTGTGACGTGTGTGCAGTGTCCTTGTTACTGTGCTGATTTTCTAAATGCTTCCTGTGTGCTGATGTTTAGATTTGATATGAAGGCATCTCTTGGAATGTAATTAAAGATGTATTTTAAGCTTTTGTAGACATGATAAAATATATATAGATACGAGAGGAGTCTGTCAGAGGAGATTTGTGCACCCCCTTCACCAGGGATCAGGTATGGCTGACTTGCTTTAGCTGATGATTACTGCAGTAAATGATTTCCTAGGCTGCCCTCCCTAGTACAGAAAAAGTAATGGAATTCACTGTCAAAGGATCTCTCTCTTAGAGATATTTTTCTGTGGTTCTTTGAAATGAGCTTCCCAACCTTATTTTCTTAGCATTGTCTAGACCTTCCTGGAGAATGATAAACTGGCTAAATATTAGAATTCACAACCTTTCTTGGCTGAGATGCATTTATTAAAAAGAAAAAGGCATTTCAGCAGCTAGTTGGACATGACAGAAGTGCGAAAATTTTTTGGACAAACTAAATACCTTGTAACAGTAGTATTAGAATCCTTGGATTGACAGGTTTTAGAATTTTCATTTCCTAATTAGCACTCATTAAATAAGCCACAAAACCCAGCTGTAATTACTTCAAATTGTAGATTTACAGCCTTGGTAATAACTCAAGGCAGATGGAAAGAAATGCATTAATGGAGCAAGAGGTATTTTTCCCTTAGCAGAGACAGATTTCCAGCTAGGGATGCTCTAAGACAGACAGGGTTTGTACATTTTCTTAGGAGACCAAAACCTTCATCTTATCTGTACAAAAATTCTTTTTAGAAAGTACTACTGCTGTGGATTTTAACACTGTTAGGCTGTTAAAGTTATACAGTGAAAAAGCAGAAGATCCTAATTTCAAAGATCCTAATTTCTTCCACTTATCACTAGAATAACAGGATTGGAGTTATTAGTGAAAGTTGCAGGTCTCTGCTCTAATTAGCATTCTTAAGAATGAATGCATAGGTGTGGTCAAATAAGTGACCCTTCTGTCTGTGGATAAAAGATGGATGTTGCTGGTACCATTTCTGATGGATACAGGGCCCAGGAGAGTGAGGTCCAGCTTGCCTTATTTTCTTCACATCTGAAAGCTATTACAAGAAGCAGCTTGTATTAGTAGGAAGGTGGATCAGGTAACCTAATCTATTTTAACCTGTTTTGGTGCTGTGATGTTGTCCTGGGAATCAATCAGGGCACTGCTGCAGCAAAATGAGCATTTCCTCACCCCCAGACAATGGAGGGGGACATTCATATTCTTAAAAGGTTGTGTGCTTGCTAATGTTAGTCATAAGTGCACAGCTCCATAAATTACAGCCTTAGTAATGATGGATTTAGGGACAGAATTTCCAGAAAGGTGGTGTTATTTAGGTATTCAAGGCCAGATTACTGTGTCAACAAATTATTTCTGCCTTGCAGTTGGCTTGCAGGAGAGTTCATGCAACTGACTCAGGACTTTTATTTCTGAAGAATATAAAGTTAATGTCATCATCTGCTTCTAAATTATTCTAGAGTATCTCCTGACTAGTGTGATAAATTGGAAAATGACAGTATTTACTGGAAGAGGAGTAAAAGAAGGTTCTGCAAGTACAGGACAGAGTGTACACTGACTGGGTGAATCCAGTGCATTACAAATTCTGCAGAAAGCAGAGGCATTTTAGGACAACCTGTTTTTGCAAGTAAAATTAATGTGTAGGAATGACATATTGTGCAATCATTGGGATACTTCTTGACAGAAGTTATAAGGGCCTTGGCATCTAATACAAGAGTACCAGTTAAGATGTCAGCCTGTCTGCTGGACTGATTTGCAGATTAATTTTTTTTTTAATGAAACTCCCTCAGAATGGTAGTTTGCCAGTTTGACCTCCAAAAACAAAGGACTCTAGTTAGATTCTCCTTTCCATACCAACTTTACCTTAAGCTATGAAAGAAAGGGTTTGTTCTCTAGACTTGAAAAAAGAGCTGATCTAATTCTTCCTTTAGCTGAACAGCCTGAAGTTTTAACAAATTGCAGTCTTTGCCTTCTGGTGATAGAGAGTAATGAGGATGAAGCACCAGTTAATAATTGTTCAACACTTTGAAGAATTATTAGGCTGTCTAGCATTTTAAGGCATCTCAAATAATGTGATGCTGTTACTTGCTGGTTTCTCAATTAAGCAAGTGGATACTCATTTGAGTTACTTGAGGGTATTTGAACCTTTTAAAAATTGCTTCTTTGTATTTTCCTTCAGAAGTAAACTCAAACTCCTGTTGTTATCTCATTTGATGTAAATCTTCTGTAATTTTAGGGCTGTTCTTTGAAATAATCTACATCTTACAGCATGTGCTTAGGAAAACGTTGTTATTATAACAGACAGTAAATTTAACTGCTCATTTCCATGACTGTTTATTCATCTGATGTGTCAGAGCATCAGTACCTTCATTAGTCACATGAACTTCAGCAATTCAAAAGATTTGAATGATAGTTTAATGACAAAGAGGGAGCTTAAGCTTCCATTCAAACCCCTTGCCTCTGCACATTTTGGTTGGGCTCAGTTGATACATCCCTACACTGGTGTATCAGAATTAGGATAGGAAGCCTGTATTTAGACTTCTTTCAATGAAGAATTCAGCAATGTGTGCAATCATGTTGATTTTTTTTCAGCTTTTTCAGTGCAATCCCTCTTTTCCTAGGCTAAAGGAGTTTTGTTTTGTGTCTTCCTGGCAGCAGTAACTTTGCAAAGCTTCCACTGACAGAACAATGGCATTTTACCTGTTACTCCCCACATGAGGCATTCCCAGGAAATAATTATATGGGAATAGAGACCTTTGTGGAGTGGAACCATAAAAGGTAGTGAGAAATTGGGCCAGCCAGTACCTGTCATGCTGATTCACTCTTCTTATTGTTTCTTATACTTTCTCATCTGCTTGTACTTTTTTCACTCTTAAAAGTGCATTCCTGGGGGAGGGACTGTCAGTCTTTTGCACAGGACCAGTTCTAACTTACTTTTCAGGTAGACAGCAATATTTCTTTGTCATTGTTTATTAGAGCTTGGAGAGTTTTGAATGACTTGGTGAGCTCAGAAATGAGATTTCATTGATTTCTCCACTTTAAAGGAAACCATACACACATGCATGTTTCAAATTTGCTTTATTTTGCCATTGTTAATGTCAGGCTGGAATAGGTTGTCCTTAAAGTGCTGTGGAGTGTGTTTAGGTAGTGTCCAGTACAGTGTGGCTCTTGTCCAAGCTTGGTCTCACTGGTACTTGCAGCCTAAAGGATGGAAGGCTCCCCTAACTTCCCTGAAGAGAACATGTCAACAGCCTGCTAAAGTCAGAGGACTGCAAAGGAGCCAAAACAACTGGTAGCCTGTGAAAGGAAAATTAATTTCATTTTACTTCTATTCATGAGGCATCTGGGAAACAGAAATACCCCTCAAACTTAGGAGACTTGTAGATACTTTCTTTCACTAAAGGTAGGGTTCTGTCCATAACATAAAGAGTTAAAACCTAACACTAAATTAAATTAATAGTTGAGAAAGCCAGTGTTCTGATTATGCTGAAAAGCTGATCATCTGAAAGCACACAGTGAGGACACCAAAGCATCCTAAGCTTGTTCCCATAGTGATACCCTAAAGGCAAAGTTTTCAGCCAGTCCATACATGGGAACCTGAGGAACCCAGCTCTGGAATGTTTTACTCAGTTGTGTAATAGCATTCCAAACTTTGCATTTCACATCCACACCCTCTCCAAAGGAAAGGAGAAAAAAGCTGACATGGGAGTCTAGGCCACTCCTCTGCAGTTTGCAAAAAGGAAAAGGAGTAGTGGCACTTCTGCTCTTTCTACAAAACTTCCCCATAAGGGTGCTCTGAAACTGGAACTCTGCAGGGCCAGCAGGCAGAGCAGAGAGGAAGGAGAGCGGGTAGATGGTGCAGTGAATGAATTCCTACTGGCATTCAGAAGCTCTGGAGGAACTGTGTCTGCTTGACTGTCCCACATTTCCTTGATTTTGGCTGACCTTACGCAAGGCACTGTCTTGAGTCACAAGTGAGCACAGAGAACCCTCAAACCACCAGAGAACCCTGTGACAGATAAACAGAGTTGGAAATCCTGCTGCAGTTTGTCCTGATGTCAAAGTAATCTTTGTATCACACCTCAGTCCTTAAAAAGTTACTTTTATTGACAAGTCAGTGGTTGAAATGTAATAAATACTAAACCAACCTTATCCATCACACACAGTGGACCAGTTGGCTTTTTGGCCTCAGGAAATGTGCGAGCAAGTGACCACAGCATTCACAGTCGTGCACAGAAATCACCTGGATGGCAGTTCACAGTTTCAGAGATGTGATTACACATCACAGCTTAAATGCTGGCTTATGAAACTTCATCGTGGGATTTCAGGTATATTGGCTTAGAAATCTTCCTTAACTTTTCCTGGTGTCGCAAGGTACGGCCTTGTTTATGGGCAAGGCCCATGGGAGGCAGGTGGATCTGGAAAAGAAAATCCCACCAGATTAGTTATTGGGACAAAAAATGGAGACTTTCACTGAGTTTAAATAATTTCTTCACCCTTTGGAGAGGGGAACTCTGTTGTCTCAAGCCAGGTGATTAGATTTCCAGGAGGAGCACTCTCTGAGGAGTGATTGGTGGTGTAACTTTCAGGGCCTAATTTTTCTGTTTATTAAAATCCTATATATGCTTGGCCTTAGTAACCTTTGCAGTTTGATATCAGACTGCAGTGATACTTGATGAAGTAGGATTGCTGAAAATGTTCCAGAACAGTAAGAACTAGAAACTAGAACTAGAAAAAATTCTTGAGTAGATGTCTTGAATCACTGTGATTTATTCATACCTATTTAACAAGTCACAAAATAACCCCAAACTGTATGGATTGAAAGCCTGCCTTTTTACTGTCATGATTATATATATGGCACATTAAAATGCACAATCAATGTCATTGACTCCATAAGCAGAAGGAGCAATAGGTGACAGACTCTTCCTTTGATTGACAAAGTCTTTATATTTCATAAGATTGTAAGTGGGAATCAAGCAGCTGTAACCCCCCTAAATAACTGAAAAATGTAGGTGGTAGCAGTCAAGTGTTACTGTTACTGAGGCTGTCATCCTGTAAGATGGGTGTTTAGGTGCAAATAGTAGTAAAAGCACTGACTAAAGCAGCAGTAGAGATTTCTAGAATCTGAAAAATAATAATCATCCTGTTTGTCTGAGAGAGCTGATCCTTTGGAATTTTGAAACCACTGCAGAGCATGCATTTTAGGCCCATTTCTAGGAACACTGTTTGCCAGCTGTGTATTGTTATTCTGTATTCTGAAACACATGGTAACAGTGACCACAGTCTAGGCAAGCATCTGATAAAGATACAGTATAATTTTGACCATGACTGCCTTGATAAAGCAACCATAGATGTGTAAATATAAACTCATCAACTGGAGTAGAGAGGAGGTCTCTATGGGAGGCAGCATTACTGACAGAAGTGAGGAAACTGTATTGAATGGTGCACTAGAAGACTTTGCTGCAACTTCCAGCATTTCAGTAATCTTGGAAGAAGGGAAAAGAAGCAGCAACACAGACAGGTATGTCATAAAGCCTGATCTGTGACCAGGAGAAGAACAGTTAACAGTAATGTAGGCTATAAAAATTATTGTACCTATGGCAGATGTAATTAGGTATTTTTATTCTCTCATTCTTTTCTATTACTTGATTCCATTACCATGTTTTTCTATATTCACTGGTTGGCTAAATACTCAGAGGCCTTGGGAGTTCAGTTCATGCAACTCCATTTGGGCTTTGACTCCTTATTTTGAGAAGAAATCCTCCAATTTACAGTGAAGATAGAGAACATCTCAAGGTACATTTGGCTCTGCTTTAGCAAACATTTAAATGCCAGCTCATCTAAAAATGCAGTGTAGTGAGAGTGATGGAAAGTGATGGTTTTGTTGTACAGGGAAAGCTCAGTGGGTATCAGTGAAGACTTTGTGATTTATACTCACAGGTCTTGGGTAAGGGATGTTATAGTGAAGTCCAATTTCTATTCTTGCCTCACATTCTTCTATGCACTGCTTAATCAGCTCTGGATCTGTTACCTGTGATGATCAGACAAACAGGTGTTTTATAGGAGTACAGTAATTAGCAATTGGAAGCCCAAGTGTAAATGATGCACAGCATGTGGCTTTCCTTAGCTTATTTTGGCAAACCCAAGGATACAATGATTGTGTTGTTCACATCCATAAATGGTAATATTGGTATTTTCCTCAACTCAGCAGTTCTGGGCTTGATGGTGCTGAATGTTAAGGCCCAGAGGCTGTCAGGACTGAGGCTACAGAAGGAGTTTTTTATCCAAACATAGTATTTTCTCTATAAAAAGACAACACAACATCTATGAAAAAAACCATGCTCATCTGTTTATTTCTCTGCAAGGTCACCAGTGGAGAAAGGAAAGACACTGCTTGGTGCACATTCTGTTACCATCCTATACAGAAACTCTCTTTGAAGTCAGAAATGTGGTGTGAATTATGATTTAAATTAATTTTTTTGATTTTGCATTACTTCAATTTAGGCCCAGACCAATATGAGATATAAATAAGCGTTGTGATCTCAAATTACAAGAAGGGCCTTTGATTACCAGGGTTTGAAATTTCTTCCTTAAGAAAAAAATTAAAGTGCTTCTTTTAAAAGAAGTGCCAATAATTGCTGCTTTGAAAAGAAAAAAGAAGCTGCTGAGCTCTGTTTGCCATTGCATGGGTAATGATACACTTAGCTAACTTTGTAAAGATCAAAAGCTGCTTCAATTACACAAGCAGTATCTTTGGAATTTAATTTTTTCTTGGCACATTTTTACTGAAAGAAGACCTTTTAGACTTCTACAGTCGTTAATGAAGAGCTGAAATGGTTTGAGTTTTTCAGAGATGATATTTAAACTGTAACCCAAATACACCTAAATTTAAGATGAATGAAATTTTGGAAACGCAACCCTTATATTCCTATCTTAGCATCCAACCACAGAGTGCAAAAAGCAAGAGAGGAGTAATTCAGAAATTCAACACTGTGAGGACACTCACGTTTTTGTTTTTTTGGAATAATGTTCTGGCTTCATTTCTAATGTACTCTTTCTCTCTCATGGTTTCCTCTCTCTGTCCTGATGCTGACTGCCAGTTTTTGGCTATTCGCAAAACCTTGCGGTAAAGGCCAAGAACTTCTTGTCGAGTTGCTGGTGTCATCTAAAAAGACAAGACAAATCCCCCAACATATGCATGAACATTTGAGTTGCCAAAAGGCCAGCATTAAATTAGTATAAAAATATTTCTGCCAGCCAAAGATATGCTGAGCTATATGAAAAAAAAACTGAAATAGCTGTAAACAATAATCAGCTGTTGAAAGCTGAAGAGTCAGTCCAGCAAAGTATTTATACAAATACTTAAATCTGTCTCCATTCAAACAGCTTGAGCTCTTGCTCAAAGTTAAGCACTTGGTTTACTGCTTTGCTGAATCAAGACTGGTACAAGAATGCCTGGGTTCTGTTTCACTGATGTTTTGCAACAGATAATTGGGCAAGTCACCGAAACTCTATGCATCCTGTTATATAGAATTTAGGAAGAAATCACTAGCAAATGTAACAGCATCCCCCTTCCTGAGACATTGTTGTACCAATGCTGACCCTATCTTTGCAAATCTGTGAATGAAATACATGATAAAACCACCACAATATCGCTGAAAGCTTGTATAGGCTCCAGGGGCTGAGGCTTATTTGTGATACCATGACAGTAGGCAGTAATGATTCAGCTGGAGTTTGATATGATGAAAAGGTGATGAAAGCTATTTTATCTAAGCACTCAGGAGAGGCAGACTAACTGTGGATTTAGGAAAGTCCTGAATGTCTTGATTTTCAGAGAGCTGTGTACCTGCTGAGCCCACTGAATCAGCCTTCAGGTGTCATAAGACTATTTGTCAGAAGAATGAAATCTTATTCTTGCTTTATGTAACTGAGTATTTTATCATATAGGTGTTACACTATTTCATGACATACCACAAATATCCCTGAGAGAAATCCTCTTCTGGATAACAACATTTCTGCCATGGATTAAATTAACAGAAACAATGACTTCTGCTTAAGGGGCACTGCAGCTGTGAAAGGCACCTTGCTGTCCCAAAGGAAGGTGCAGCAGCACTGCCAGGTAAGTACAGGGATGCAATGAGGAACAAGTGTCAGGGACAGGACATCATCTGACTATCAGGGTCCATTTGCCAACCTGCAGCTCTAATTACTGTGGGTGAATCTACCCTGAAACCAGACCTGTGTGCTGGGAATGGACAGTCTGGAGCAGAGTAATTCAGACAGCCTGAGCTTCCCTCTGGAGGGAACGCTCTCTTGGCCATGAGGAAAAGTTGCTTCCTAATGCAGCACCCAAACTACCGTGGGAAGTTTGGCACTGTGCTATGGCCCAAATCCCTGCAGCCTGTGCCAATTTCTGGGATTCTGGGTTGTAAAAGAGGGGCTTGAGCCAAAGGCTTCTCAGGCTGTACTGTTCTTGAGCTGCTGCCTCCAGCACAGCAGCTGACCAGAACCAGCCTCCTGTGGCTCCAGACACTCACACCCTCTTTCCCTCACCAAAGCTGGAATTACAGATGCTAACCTGAACCCAGGATTTGGCTCATGGTTCTTTTTCATAAGAAATCCTGAACTATAAATTCCTAGCCTTATCTTAACTGTTACTGTGATCTAAAGACCTTTTGTGGTTTCAAGAACTCTTTTTCTTCTTAATAGCAAATATTTTTGTTTTGCTATTTGTATTTTAACATGTTTAACCAATCATATATTTTTCCCCCAGATAGAAAATTATTCTTCCTACAGAGCAGAAAGTACTTCTAGTAAATGTTTATGGTATTTCTAGGAAATAAATTCAACAATAATATAACTAGGTAGTCCCAGCTCATCAAACACTTTGGAGTAAATGCTTCACTTTATCCACTCTAGAGCTCCATTTCAGGCAGTGGTATCAGTCAGACATGTATCTGAAAAATCACTGCTTCCCCCTGCTAGGTGCATATTTTGTACAGAAAAGAAACAGTTCAGTTACAAGGGTTAACCTAGCACAAGCAGAGTCCCAAATCCTGGCCTCACCTAGAGCCTCGCCTGGCTTTCCCCATCTGCTTTTACCTGAAGGTGTCACCTCTAAGAAGCTGATAACAGCTTGGGTTTTCATGTAATCCATAAAGAAAATAAAAGGAACAATATCAGGGATAAAAATGTTTAAAATGCAGGTTTCAATTCTGATCTGTGCATCAGACAATTTCCAAGGTGACAACTTGGGACAGCACATGCCCTTTGTTCAGAGCTGGCTACACCTGCTGCCCTTGAATTTTAAACATACCAAGAATCTGTTTATAAAGATTTTATTGAAAAGTCCAGAATTATTTCCTCCACTTCCACTCCCCCAGCTACAACTTAGTCTTCTGTTCTTTAACTTCTCTGTGCTGTAATTGCTACAGAACTGTGCAGCCCCTCATCTAGGCATGGGCTGCACTTCTGCATTCTTGCTCTCCTTCCCACATATGCTGGATGATGTAAAAGACATTAAGCAGCTATTCATGTATACTCAGCAACCAGCTGCTCCCAGGGCTCATTTAGTCAAAAATTCTTAACATTACAGACCTGCTCATAAGCCATTTCTGCAAAGACACATAAATGAAGGTATGAGGAGCCCTTTACAGATTGAGGACTTCTGTCTATGACAGGAAAGGATAAGAACAAGTAAGACAAAATTCAAAGCCTGGGTCAGATTCTGATCTGAGTGGGAGTATAAATAGGGAGTAATTCCACTGAGAGCAAAATTACTTCCAACTTTAAATGTTGTAAATGAGATTGGAATTTTTCCTTTGGTATAAACAGAGCCCACACTGACAGAAATGTAAGTGATGGTACAAGTCATGTATCAGGTGTAATTTCATCAAGTGACACTACTTGTATTAGTTTTGTGGGTGTGCAAATGATTCTGAGTGGGATAGAAAGGAAGATAAGGGAGGCTTTCATGTCCTTGCAGTTACTCATCTTGCAACTTACATCTTTGGCATTTAAATCATAATTATATTTCACATCTCTGGAATGCTAAGTGGATGTTACACCACTTTCCCACTAACACCCATCTTGTGGTAGTCACACCCATTGTTTAACTTCCACCACCCTTCATTTTACTGCAGCATGCAGCCCACAGAGGTTAACCACAAGCGTTTCTGTCAAAAAGTACAGGGCTATTGTATTAGCTGAGCAAATTTCGGGTGTTTACTGCCACGAAGCAAAGCAGGAGAGGCCAGGGGTAGGTGTGTCTGCACAGCCCTGTCAGTGTCAGTGTCAGTCTCCATGCAACCCCCTCTTATCAATATGCACATCGAGCACCTGAAACATCCCATTGTACCCAGACCCCGAAGGGGATTTGAGCAGTTAATGACTTACTGCACGGTGAACGTGCAAACTTTTTTCACTGGTAATTAAAACAAATAGTCCCTTACACTATAAAGAGCAGTAGGGTTTTCTTTCAGGAAACAAATACACATTCCCTTGGATTGTTAGCTGGTTGACCCAAAAGTTCAATAATCTGAATACTCAATTAAACACCAGTCTTATTTTGCTATTTGCAGGCTTGTCTAGAGTTTTAACTAGAAGTTCATGTAAAAATAATAAAAACAGTCTGCCAACTGCACTATAGAAGACAGGCTGGCCCAAGAGTGAGTGCAGATCCAGGAGCAGCTAAACCACAGGTGCTCCCCAGCACCTTCCTCCTCTGCACAGCTCCTTTGGTGAAGTTGTAAGTCTATTTTATTTCACCCTTTCTTCTCAAGTCAAGTATTAGCTACTCATTTTAAGCATAAAATCTGCCAGCAGTGAGTACATAGAGGATTTTAGAAAATAAAGGGTGAAAGAAAGAGCCCATAGGGAAAAAAGGATATTTTAAAACAATTGATCTCTTCTTTCACATCCCAGCTAACTGGGGCATGCTTTAGTAACATACACCTAGTGCTGGTGCTGAAACTGGATTTGCTTAGGGGACGTGGGGAACAAAACCCTGCATGAAATAATTTGAAAAGGCAGCTTTGAACTTCTCAGATGTAAAACGTTTTATTTAGGAGCAACACAACTTCTATTTGACAGCTGGTTTGCTACTGGCAAGGAGTCTAAAGACACAATGACAAACTGCTGGGCTGACTGCCTTCCAAATGAAGCTGTGGTCACATCTCTGTCACTGAAGTGAATGCTGTCATTCAAGACCACGGTGTATCAACATTGTAGTAGGGAACACCATGTTCCATACTATGTGCCCATAAAACAATCCAGCCTATGTGCCAATCTATAGCTCCCATTTCCAAATGCACTCTTTGGCTAATGTTTATTTTAAAAGATTCATAAAAACTCACATATCTGGGGGTTTTTAAGCAGCTAAACCATGCCACTTAGCTAAAAAGTGATCTGCAGTCTCTCTCCTGCTGCTAATGCAGCAGATAATCAATCATTCCTTTCAGAGCTCTCCACAGCAACGAGAGGTCAGTAATCCATATTCATCTTTCATGCAAGTCTGCCAAAATGAGCCTGTGGTTCCTACGGCAGCAGTGGATTTAGGCTGTCATTTCCTTGAGGGACAACAACTGAGACAATGAGTTCCAGTGGTACAAAGGGCAGAGAAGGGGTCACAGATTCCTGTGATAGCTGGGTAGGTCACATGCCTTCCAGCAATATTAAGTTTCAAAATCTAGTTTTCACAAAAGTAATTTTGTCTTCTTTTACTCAAATCAATGACTCAGGGGCCTGTGACAGTACCCTGCAAACACTGACCACACGTGGTTGCAGTATGTACTGGCGAGGTGAAAACTTCATTGGATTCTCATTCTTGATTGAACATTCATCACTTATTTTAAAGATTCTGACAAAACCAAATCCTGGCAAAACCTCAATCACAGCTAAATTATTCCATCTCCATGTGGTGAAAAATGACTAGAATGAAATATCATGTTCTTCCATTATGATGTTACATCCTCATTTCTACCACTGACACAAGCCTGTAAATTTCCAGACATTCCCATCAATTTGACTCAAAGATTTATTCCTCACTCTTTCCATCTACAAGCTGCAATCATAAATATATGCAGATTTGGTGAGAAAGAATGAAGTTACTGAACCAAGATATTCCATAATGGTGTCTAAAAGTAGGGTGACTTTCACAGGGTTTAGGATGCCAGTGTCTTTCTGCTGGCAAACTGAAGAGATCTGAAACCCCAATCAACACCTCTGAACCAGACTCCCTAAGTCATTGTACTCCCATTGTTCATCAGCTGGGATGGGAACTGCTGTTCTATCTGTGCCTCAGATTTCTGGCTGAACTCAGATCTCTTTTAAGCTTGCTCTTGCATATGGAGCAGTCTTTTGATCAGAAAAGGCAAACTGCATGCCAAGAGAATAGAATTAAATAGTAAAAGCAAGGACATGGATTTTATCACTGTTTCCTATGTCAGTTCAAATAAGCCAATTCACACAAAATTAAGGTTCTACAACATTCCTTTCACTTGAATAAATGAAAGTGGAAACTCTTTAATATTTCCTTTTGATCACTGGGTTTTCATTCTCTTAGTCTGAGATGGTTGAGGCATTATCTGGTTTTAGTAGGACATACAGACTTGCCCTGGGAGTGCCTCCTGTGCTGCAGGAGCCTCAGGAAGAACAGAAATGCTGACTTAGACTGTGGAGAAGAGGAAGGGAAACAAAAAAAACCACTTTACTTATTCCTTAGCTTTCTCATGAAAAGCACAGAGTGTCCAGGTAAACTCTAAAACAATATGAACTTCTCTCTAGTCTTGTCCAACTCTGTTGTTCATGCTTTCATACCATTTTCTTCCCGTGTGTTTAGTTCTCTATTACTTACAAGCAGAGAAAGATTTTAATGCAGAGTGAGAAATTCAGCAGAAAAAATGAATTCTCAGCTATCCTTGGACAGCCTTGCTTATATAATATAGAAGCATACAGAAATATAACAACATGGACACAAGCTCCAGTATAGATTTATGCACTTTATTCATACTTTGGCTTCCAGCCAAATGCAACTGAATGCATGAATAGAAATACTTCCCAGCATTAGAAATGCTCCCAAGCTTGAGAACAGGTATAAATATTAATGCTAGGAGAGACAAAATCCTCCCTGACCCTTTTCTTACTTAATTCTGAGGGTCACTCAATGAAACTCATTGATAGACATGATTTTTAGTTGTTATTTGAGAACAATAGCAGGGCTGTGGACATGGGAGGGCTGTGGGTCACAGAATCAAGCGAGTTAAAAAAGATCTCTGAGCCCATCGAGTCCAGTCTGTGACCAAATACCACCTTGTCAACCGGACCATGGCTCCGAGTGCCACGTCCAGTCTTCTTTAACACCTCCAGGGATGGTGGCTCCAGCACCAACTGGGCAACCCGTTCCCATGTCTAATCACCCTTTCTGTTCTGTGATGTTCTTCCTCATGTCCAACCTAAACCTCCCTTGGTGCAGCTTAGGACGCTGCCTTCTCCTCCTGTGGGCACTGAGAGCTGTGGGCACAGACCGCTGTGGGCACTGAGCACTGTGTGCTCGGAGCGCTGTGGGGCACAGATCGCTGTGGGGCACAGGCTGCTGTGGGTCAATGAGCACTGTGTGTTCGGAGTGCTGTGTGTCACGGACCGCTGTGGGTCAATGAGCGCTGTGTGTTCGGAGTGCTGTGGGTGATGGACCCCTGTGTGTCACGGACCGCTGTGGGTCAATGAGCGCTGCCCACACCGGGCGTCCCCACGGCCGCCGCCACTGCCAAGATGGCGCTGCCCTCCCCCATGGCCTGGAGCCGCGCGGCCACTAGGGGGCGCCGCCGCTGGGGGGGGGGGGGGGCGTCCTTGCGCCCCCAGGCGGCTGGGGCGGCCCTACCCCCGCGGCCGGGCGGAACCAACGCGCGAAGCAGGGGAGGGGGGGTAGGCCCACCGCACGCGCCTCCGGCCTCTCCCCTCCCTCCGCCCTCTCCGCATGTACGCCCGCCTTCCCCCCCCTCCCCGCTTTACCTTGGTGCAGTCGTGCCGCGGCCCCGCCCCGCCGGGTCCCACTCTCCGGTGGGCGCGGGAGGCGCGAGCCGCCGCCTTCCCTGCCCTCAGCGTGCGTGCGGCGTCGCGCGCACCGCCCCTCGCACGGCACGTCACGGCACGTCACGGTACGTCACGGCGCGTCCGCCAGCTGAGCGCTCGCCCGGAAGTGATGCGGTGGAGGCAGAGCCGCTCGGCGCCGCGGAGGTGAGTGAATTGGACCGAAGCTCTTCCCGTCCGCCCGGGCTGCGGGGGAGCGGCGGCGGCGGGGGCGACGCGGGGCTCGGCACGGCCCGGGCGATGGCGCGGGCGGCGGGGTTCGTCCGTGGCCGCCGCGCT
>JANRGV010000045.1:8704145-8722120 GCA_024734035.1 Alethe castanea | reverse complement strand
GGTTCGTCCGTGGCCGCCGCGCTGCTGCTCAGCCCCGCCAGGGCCGGTTGTGCTCGGGGGGCCCCGCGCCGCCGCCGCCGCGGCCGCCCCCTCACGTCAGGGCCCCCCTCACGCAGCCCGGCAGCGCCGGGACAGCCCGCGGGGAGCGGCCGGGCGGGCGCTGCTCCGAGCGGTGCCGGTGGGTCCGGTGCCGCCGGGCCGTGCCCGCCCCGCACTCGTGCCCGTGCCCCGAGCGGCGGGGCTGCCTCGCCCCGCGGTTTGCTTCCCCTGGTTGTTTCCGTTCGGGGTGCGCCGTCCGTGGGGTCCCGAAGGCCGCTCGCCGTGGTCGCTGCGGGAGCCCCGCAGCCCAGGGGCCGGAGAGCGGCTGCTTTGTTCGGGTGCGCTCCGTGCCCAGCCTGCTCACGTGTCACGCTAGAACGTGAATGTTCGTAGTGTTTTCAGGAGAAAGAGCAATAAACTGTAAAGCGATTTATTTCAGATAGTTCTCTCTATCTGAACCTACCCCCTTTACACAGCCACTTTTTTTTCCTGCTTCAGCTCTCCCTCCCTCCCTTCCCTGAGTGTGTTTACCCTTCCTGTGCAAGCTGCAATCTGCATTAATCACTCTCTGGGGCTGTGATGGCACTAATAAGCTACTCATAACAAATTATAACTTGCATAATCAGTGTTTCGAGCAAATATTGGTTGGAAGAATATGCCTGTCCTATCGGTGCTGTGGTTGCTGGAAAGAATCATTGATTATCTTTTAAATAGTTAACACTACTGATATACTGCCCTTCAAAATGTTACGTTGATAACTGAACAGGCTGATGCCAAGTGTCAGAATATAGCATTGATCCACAGCTGGTAACTTTTTTTGAATGGCAGTGTCTGTCACATAATTTAAAGGGGTACTGAGTTAAGTACTCCTAAAAAAAAAAAGGGGCCATAGCTGTGCAAACAAAAAGCACAGAACCACCCTACCTTTTTGAAAATTACAGGCCTCACCGACATGGCCTGTATTTTTTTGAGAGAACTGTTGACCAAAAGACATTATCTAAACAAATTCTTACGTGTTTAAAAATCTCTTTATTAAACAGTTAATGTATAGCTACAGTATTAGTATTTTATTTGGGCTACAGCGATGGTCAGAGAGAGTTTCTGAGTACTTGTGTCCCTTGACTGCATCTGAACACTGCTGCATGTTTCCCTGGTGAAAGATAATCCTCAGAAAAGCAAACACAGTTCCTTAGTTAAGATTGCATGTGAAAGTAAAGAGATCTGACCTCATGTTCTTGTCAATTCTGTAATCTCTCCTCAAAGTCTCCCCCACACAGGTGTGTCATGGTGGTCTGTGGAAAACATTCACTTCCACATGACAGGCAGCTCACAGTCTGAAGCAAAGGTTTTCTGCCCATCAGCAGAAAAAGGAGAGCTTGTGATCTGTGTTGAATTCGTTCAGATTTGCAACGTGCAACTGGCTTTACAAACTTATTGTAAATACTGGCTCTTATAATGATTTCTAAAACTGATTATTTCCTAATAGCAAGTTGTATGTAGGCATGAATACTGTAATTCTTAAAGAAAAAGTAACACAACTAATAACAGGGGAGCTTACAGCTTTGGTGCTACTTGGCTGTTTTCTTTGAGAGACTGACAGCCTGCAGTAAGAGCTGTAATCAGCTCATGTAATCAGGATCTTCAGGGCTTTGTTAGGTGCCTTTTCTGCCCAGATTCTTGCTTTATTTTGAAGTTGAATGTTGTGTTCATTGTTGTAAGCAAATTCTAAATGATTTGTGTCAGTAGTTCTTATAATTTGTTGATCTTGGAAATTCATTAATAATTACATCTGGCTTCCATTTAGCATGAATTGTGTTGAAAAAAAGATGATCAGATGAAGGAGTGACATTGAGAGAGAACTAAGAACAGCTCTTTTGGAAGACCCTCATTGAAATTAATTGAAGAAGTATATATTGAGCAAGAAGGTTTGACAGACTTCTAGGATGTGTTCTGACAAATTTGAGAGTGGGTATGGGTGAGGCGTGGTTCTGCTGCTTGCTTTGGTTCAGCTTAAGGAACAGGAAGAAATCCTCTGTGTTAGGTGTGTGTATAGGGGCAGTGGGGTATAAAGCAGATAGAAAGGGGATGGAAGGAAAGAGGACAGACATTTCTCTGCACTTGTATTTCTTCATGGCAGAAAGGAACGCACAGAGGGTTTGGATACAGAGATGCACGGCTGCAGGTTGGAAGGAGTGAGAGTGCCCCAGCACTGCTTAGATCTGTCCCACACTGAAGCCCTTGCTTTTCTTTATTGGTTCCAGGGAAATGTTGGTAAATTTAATTTAGAGCCTTGGAGCACTATAAAATCCCTCACGATGGGGTTTTGGCTGTTTGTAAGAACTTGCAAATGGCAGAAACAATGTTATTGTTTCATTAGGCACATGGGTCTGTACGTGAATGTAACAGGAAAACTCTGCTCTGAGTAAGAAGGGACTATAAAAATAGAAGTATAGGATGTTAGCAAAAGAGTCCTTTCTTTCATCCTCAGAAATACAGAAGGAGCTGAATATTGGTAGTCAGAATTCTTGGAAGGCTGAAAGAACAATCTGTAAATACTTGAGGGATTTGGTAGTCACAGGAAGATAAGGGGGAACCCCCTTAACAGTTTCATCAGAATTCCCTGGCTGGGCTCCTTCTCTTTGGCTGCTTCTCCCTAGGGGTCTGCATCTTATCTCTCTGGCTTCCTTTCCTCTATTTGCCTCTGACTAATAGGCTTTGTCTTCTGGTTACTGGAAGTCTCATAAGTTCTTTTGTCTCTTACCCCTTCCTCCTTTTTAAAAATGCTAGATTAATGGCTGTAATGTTTTGCAGACTATATGTGTTGGTGACATGGATTAATTGTGTACTTGACTCTTAAGTTACCCAGCAGTAATGACATATTAACTTGACTTGAAACAATGGTAATTTCATGGCAAATGTTCAGTGCAAATTTGCCTTCTGGTAAAGAGCCAGCTGCAATTTACCCCCTGTAAACATGTGACACAAGTAGACTGTCTATGCAGATTTTCTCAGTGTCTCCTGTACAGTAAGTTGTCTCGAGTGTGTCTTTTGAAACAGTCAGTGATTTCTCCTTCCCCCCTGTCTTTTGTCTCTTGCTTGAGTCAGGTAATTACAGATCTGGGTTGAAACCTTCCCAGGGAGTGCTCAGGAAAGCCAGGACTTGCAGATGTGCTCCCATTGCTCACTGGCACCTTGGCTGCCCCCTTCCCTGTGGAGGGTTTGTGGCTCCACTCAGCCCTTGGTGATGGGCTGTGGGTGAAAAAAGGGGAGAGCCCCAGGCAGGTGGGGCTGGCAGAGCCAAGGGGAGCTCTGATTTCCCCTGCACAAGTGCCAGTGTTCTTTGTGGGGACATGAGGAGTGTGGCTTTGGTGTGATAGTGTGGTGATGATTTTACATTCTGATCTCAGGGCTGGCCATAACAGAGCAAATAGGGAACCAAAGCCTCTTGCCTAAAATATAATCTGAGAATTGACCCATTTAGGTTTCCATTTTATCTGTGTGTCTTGGGGGGCAGCTGTCTGGTCCAATGATCTGCATATTAAAGGAAGCAGAAAATCTGGATTTTAGTTAAAGGTCATTCAATTGCAATGTTTTGCTGCTAGAAGAATAATAGTTAGGGGACTGCTTAGACATAAGTGTTAAAGAACTGTTTGACAGAAGTAGAAAAACTATAGAGAAACCCACAAAAGCATAGGTGGTGAGACAGGATTCCAGTAAAGAGAGTAAGCTACTATAATCTTCTGGTGTCTCAGAAAGAATGGTTATAAATGCTGTTCTGTCTACAGCATCTGTTTTGTGAAAGACAAAACTTACTTTGCAAAATGTGAGAATGCTGTTCCTGACCTCCTGTCACAGTTTGTTATTCCCACAAAGTCAGACTGCCAGAGACAGTATGACAGCCATAGTTGTTTGTTGTCTCACTTTTCCTGTTTAGTGAACATAAGTGGGTTTTTTTGTACCAAAAGGATTATGTGCTCCTGAAATACACCAGTCTTATTTTTGCACCCATGTAGTAGCAGAAAGTGTCAGTTTTTAGTTCTTTCTTTGATTTTTTTTTTTTTGGGGTGTGTGTGATGCTTTTCTTCCTGCAACTTTGGAACTTGGCAATGCAGTCAATCTTACCCTTTTGTTTTAAAATGGAAAGGGACAGAGAAAATCATCTTAGCACCTATAATTATGGGAGGCATGTGTAACTTAGTAATAGGCTCACAAACACAAATGTCCTAGCTCTTAGTTTTGGTCATATGCTGACTGTTCAATATTTTCATGGCCAACGAGTCTGTACAGAAAGCCTTGAGTATTCTGGATCAGCATATCAGTGGGTGGCCTGGAGTGCCAAAGGTCTGATGCATTCCAGCTTCCAGCAGTGACCTGTGCTTGGATTTAGTGATGGTGTCTCATGAAGCACAGGATAGATACCTACACACCTGGTCTCTTGTGGGGCACAGGATGTCAGGAGAAATCAAGACATGTCAAGAATGTGTGAAAACTTGTGGAAAAAAAGTGTGTGTTGATTGAAGTTACCACCAGATTTCTCAAGGAGAGGTGAGAGTCTTTGTTACAGCTGATGACCAAGTTCAAGTACTCAGAGGAGCTCCTTTGAAGCTACTGATACAGTTAGCATCAAAATACTGCAGAATCCTTTGTACAGTGGGAAATGTTGGTGTTGTTCACTGAAATAGGGAAGTTGCAAATCAAATCAGGAGAGAGAATTAGGGCTTCTGCATATGGCTGTGTGTATTTTCTGCTTTAGAAACTGTAGTCTGTTTAAAAATCCAAGCATATGCTCTTAAGGCACTTTCATATGTCAGTGCTTTCACTTAGAACAATTTGTTGTACATAACTTAGATGTGATTCCGGTGTTTATGTGGTCAGCTGGTGCTGAAGTTCCTACACAACTGTGTGCAGTGAGTGATTCTTCTGGCTGCCAGCCTGTAAACTGTGTTCCAGTCACTGAGATGGCCAGTGGGCCTTCTGTAAACTCCTTGTGAGCATCTGCTGCCAGCAGGCATCTTCTGAGGTGGTCTGGCTCTTGTCTTTAAGCTTGTGCCTTCAATGTTAGGTGCTGTGTGGGTCACTGTTCTCACAGCTGCTTTCTGCTGGAGAAGGGAGGCTCTCAGCCAGAGCTGTGGAAGGGCTTCCTTTTCTTGTGTGACTGCTGTCTTTTCTTCATTGTTGAGAACAGTAAGAAATATGAACTTACTACAATTAGTTTAAAGCATATTTTATTATTACAGGAGTCACTTGATAGATACCTGAATTATATTCAGCTGAATGTAATTGGTGAAGGCACCTCAGATGCTTCAAGGTGAAGTCTGATAGCTGAACTTAGGGTAGAAGAAAATCTGTGCACACTTAGCTCAGTTTAAAAGTAAATGTTTTTTATTTCCATTGCTGAGTAGATTGTAGACCAAGGTGGTTTTTCAAAGTTATTCTGGTTTGACTGCAGAGAGCTGCAATTTTCTGTAGGTTATTTGCAGAATGGATTGAGCCAGGGTAAGGTAAATACTTGTAGCACAGCTACTTTCAGATGCTTTCAGTGGGATGCTTCTCTGTCAAATACCCAGGGGCTGTGGTTTCTTTTGGTCTCATAATCTGCAGTTTTGCTGTAGAGATGTGAGCTGGTCATGTCAGCACAGAGCAGCTCTTCCCCTGGCATGAGCTTTAATTATTCATAATACATACTGAGGTGTTACAAGTCTGTCACACTGTGCAAAAGTTAGTATTCCCTGGAAGAATACTGAAGGATTATTTTATAACCCTTTGCACATGAAAAGGGAAAAACCACACAGACTCTCATTAGAAGATTGTTTTTTGTACGTGCTGGACCTTGTATGGCCTTTCACAAGGATCTCAAAGGAGAAGGGCAGTGTTGGTTTTTAAGTTTTTAAATGGATGGAGAGAAATTGCTCAGTGACTGAAGCTTCATTTTTTGAAGGTGGTTGAATTATATGCAGTGAAATAAATGAGTTTGTTCATGTCTGAGTCTGTAAGAGGTAGGGAATTTGATAGAATCTGATTTGGAATCTGGTTTCAGCTTTACTGAAAACTGATGGCATGATCTTGAGCAGCCCTGTTGTTTGGCTGTCTTGATTTCTCCTCTGCCCATTGTCTTGCTCATAGCTTAAATAGACTTCTCAAAACAAGTACTGCTGCTGCATGAAGTAGTTCATTAATTTATTTACATTACAAAAGCCCCTGAAGGCACCCTTCTAAAATTACATTCTGTTTAGCTAGCTGGACTTGGGTTTGTTCTTTGAAAATACAATAATCCTAACAAATCATTCCACCCACCTAATAAATTAAGATGAAGCACATAATAGGAAACAATTGAAAAATTTTTAGTGGGGCCAAATGGAAAAACAATGAGAAGTAATCAGTAAGTAAGGTATTGTATGGTTAGGGAATGTAAAGGGAAGGTAGGGATTCAAGGATGATGCATTTGTCTGCTGAAAAAGCTACTTAAGGAAAGTATCTTTTATAAGAAAAAAAGTAGTAAGGTGCTTTAGTCTTCCTCTGCCTATAATTTTTCACATTATTATTCATTTTTCCTTAAGCTGGCCTTAGACAATTAGCTGCATGCAGTGAACTACAGATCTGAAACATCTGTTCCACTTTTTCTTGAGACTGTTTGTTGAACTTTGGAGATGAAATGTGGTGTCATGCTCTGTGAGCTGTGAGTGCATGCAGAGTCAGGTGCTCTTCCACAGTGCAGAAAGGAGGTTTCTTCTGCCCAGTCTTGACTGGAAAAATCTCCTTTGATGAGTAAGCTCTGGACTTGGAGTGACAGCACACCAGGTCAAGGCTCAGGTGTTGTAAAGAGACTTTTGCCTGCATCCTGGTGACAGAGGGGGGAGAGGAAGAGATTTGGTGATAACTCTGAGTCTTGGCCCTGAGACTGGCCCAAGATTATGGACTGTAAACATGGTGAAGTTGTTTCTGATTATTTTTTTGTTTGTTTTTGCATTTTTGTACCTGGCCTTCCCTTCCAAAGTAGTTAAGCCTTTCCAGAATGAGCTTTCTCAGAGAAGTCTGCTTCTCATTTGAGAAGGTATTGAGGCTTCCAGCATAGCTGTTGCCTGGCTTGGTTTTCCCCTAGACTGCCATGTAGCCTTCTGCCAAGTGGCAGCTGGAACTCTGCATGGTGCCTTTTCAGGTGTCTGTAAAACTAGCTTCTACTCTATGCAGACATGTTCTGTGGAGACAAATTTTACCCAGTTTGGTCACATTTCTAAAGCTATTTTGTTTCCAAAGCTCAAACTGAGGTTAATCAGAAATAGTTTTGTTATCCTGATTTGGAACAGATTGGTAAAGTTCTCATGTATCTGCCCACAAAACCATTGCTGTCTGTAATTCATTGAAAGGTTCTTCAGCTGCAGGAAGCCTCACAAACTAATAATTCATTTTAACTAATTGCAGCAGGACTTTCTTGCTTTTAGACTTCCTCTTGGGTAACTTTGCATAAGTGTATTTGTGCAGCAGTGGTGTGAGCAGATCAGCGTGACAGACAGGTGCCAGCGCAGCGCTTGCTTGGGGATGTGCTGAGCTGTGTTCTGGGCTCCTGACAGCCCAGAATGTGCCATTGTCCTCACTCAGAGGGTTTCTGCTGGGAAAGTTTCACTGCAGGTTCAGACTTGAGGTGAGCAGTTTCCATAACGTGACTGAAGTTTGGTTTATGCTGTAACATTTGTGCACCGAGTGCTTGGTGCTGTAGTGTAGAGCTCTGAACTGCACAGTGGAAGCTCCCACGTGTAGGGCTGATCCTCTCAATTTCTGCCTGCTAAAGAGGGAAACAATACCACTGATCCTTCACTGATTGCCCACAGGAGAGCCAGGGTGAGAAGGTTTGGTGAGAAGGCTGCCTGCTCTTCCCTCTGGGAAAGCTGCTGGGGGTGTGGAGGGGCTGCACTGATCCTCCTGCCCAGTGCTCAGGGGCTTAGACACAGGTGCAAAAAGAGGCAGGAGAGCAAAACAAAGGCCTCCATCATCCCAAGGGCCCACACTATTTAGTTCCCTACTTCCCCGTGGGTTGCTGAGGGGGTGCTAACGAGCAGTGCAGGCTGTTGTGTGAGTTACTGTGCTCCACAGCAGCACAGGGGGAGGGAGGGCTGGTGGCCACAGCCTGCACCTCTGGCCCAGGGGCTGAACCAAAACCTGAGCCACCAACGTGCCCATGCTTCTGTCCACCCCTGCTGCACTCACTGTACATGATTCAGGATGAAGTCAGTGCATTGCTGTGCTGTGACAGCCTTTAAATACAGCCTTGAACAGCTTGATCTTTTAACTGCTAACTCATACTAACTTTTTGTTCCATATGCCACAGTTGTGTTGTCTAAGTTTACTACATTAAAAATTCTAAAAAGGTTAAATGGACAACTCAGAAGAATAGAAATAGAAAGAAGGGGGAAGAATTGTAGCTGGAGGTTCTAACATGTTAAAATTTCTGGCTCCAGTCAGTGTGTGTGTGTATAGGTCAGCCAACAAGGAAATTACTTCAAACAACCTGAAAAAGTTTGGCTCTTGCTGGGTAGGGCTGATCTCCATCAGATTCAGCTTCTTTTGAACTTGAAATAAGTGTTTGCTTCCAGTATGTGCAGTAAATCAACTGGAAATGTAGATTTGGTGGATCATGGGATCATGATCCAAAGAAATACAAATATATTTGAAAAGTGGTTTATTGCAAAAAGTTGCCATGACAATGATTTTTCAAAATGTGAACTGTAAGATGTTTATACAGGTTCCTGGGGAATGAGGCTGCACAGCACCCTGTGTTCCTCCCTGGTGATTTATAAAAGGAAATATTTAGATGCAGGAGGCCAAAAGAAATTAACATGGATGTGCCAGATGTTACATTTTCTTAAATTCTTGAAATTCATGGGATGCTATGGTGAAATAGGAAGAAATTCAAGCTAGTACTTCCACCATGAGAGAGGCAGACACCTCTCTGTTCCCTTGCATGTTAAGCTGCCTGGTGGCTCTGCACCCTCTGGAGTGTCTGCTAAAAGAGCTGTGAAGCCATGGAGGAGGCAAAAAGGGTGGTTGGTTGTGTGGAAGATGAGGTTTGGGAGCAGAGTGCATAAACCCAGTGTGAAGTAGACTTTTTGGTCTCCACCTCAACAGTAATTGCCTAAAAATGATTCATTGGAGATATGTTTTTGCTCTGTGTGTGCATATGAGTGAAAGTACCACTCCAGAGTTTCCAGGCATTTGGAAGTGTTTGGGGCTTTTAAGCTCTATCAACAGCTTTGGTCTGAACTAGGCTTTATGCATCAGTCAAATTTTCCTAATCCACGTACAGGATTCAGGTTTGGGGAAAACTCATGTGGAGATTGACATGTGTGACAAGACCTTGTTTCATGGCTGTATTTCTGCATTCACCCACCTCTTTCTGCTGAAGGATGCTCTGAACAAGCTAATGTTGCTACTTGTTTCCCAAGAAGTAAATCTCATGTAAAAAGTAAGTATGCAACAAGGCAGCTTTTGATCATCTGTCTGCTCCCTAGATGTGCTGAGAGCTGTAAAAACGAGATGTTTTAGTGTTTCTGTTAGTATGGCAGAGCAGGGGAGCTTTGCCAGAGATTTCTTGTTTGTTGTGTTTTTCTACTACATCAGATACAGAGGTGTTGACTAGGGGCTGCAGTTGCAGCTCTTGCTACAAAAAGCAGACGTACCTTTGTTGGTCTTCTCCTCTGCAGAGCTTCCCAGTTATACAGCAGAGCTGTGAATTTAAGAGAAACTAAGTTGAGCCAGCTTGACTAAACATGGGAAAACAAACATGGAAAAGAATGTGCTAGAGAATGAAAAAAGAGAATTACTCTCCAGACCCAAATTATGCTTTGCTAGGTAGCAGCTGTCTGGCATTCACAGATTAAACAGCACTCAGCTAACATGCAGTGGCAGTGATAGCATGTCCTCTGCTTTGCTTTGAGTGGGTGAAATGAGGAATTAACTCTCCCATGCTGAAAGCCATGAAAGTATCCAGAAGGGTGCATTTACTCCTAACAAACATTTGAATTTGTCTGTTGTTTTCAGTACCTGTTGAATGGTTCATATGATAGTGCAGAGTTAATGGTGTAAATGCTACTTTGTAAGTCAAAAAAGTGAAGTAGTTTTCTATAAAATGACTCTTTGAGCAAATGGAGTTTGGCTCTGAAGGGTTTTATTAAATACACAGTTGGTTCTCAGTGATTTGGTGCATTTCATGGTTTTCATAGCCCCTTCTAAATGTCAAGATTTGTGTGGTCTTTTGTCTTCCAGCATTCTATGTGGAGTCCAGGGAGCCTAAAGGAAGCTGTGAAGCTAGTGGAATGATTCCCTGTGTGGCTGAAACTCTGTAAGTATTAGATGTTTGCTTACAGGATCCCTTGTCTGGCACCATGGTGAAGTGATTGCTTGTGCTTCAGCAGTGGCAGTGATCCTCTCCTGCCTCCCCATGGGAGGCTCTGGGTATCTGCTCTGGGCTGCAAACAGACAGGGCATCCATGATGTACTGCTCCCTACTCTCAGCTGCTTTTGAAGTCATGTATCCCTGACCATTAAAAGTTAGATAATACATAGTGGAATTCTGTAAAATTCTTAGTCTGTGCTCAAGTGTTTGTGAAAGGCTGAGGCTGGGTTGAGGCTTAGTTAAGCTCTAGTTATGTTGTCTTTGCCTTAGCTAGTGAAATGCTACTTAGAAAGGGATTTAATGGTTGGCTGAGCTGTCTCCCCTTTTGTTATGAGATTTCCTAAATTTGTCTTTGAGTCTTCTTGAATGGTATGGAAAGCTTTTTCCTCTACTCTCTTGATACTTGCTGTGTTTTGAAACTCATTATAAATACCTTCTGATGCCACAATTTATTAAACAGCATAATGCTTGTTTTTCTCTGGTCATATCCAGTAATTTCTATTACTACAAAAACATCAGTCATAGAAAAATACAGGGTTACTTAAATATCTCCTTTGCATCTTCTCTCCTCCTGCCAGCTCTCCCCCTGTACTTCACTGCTGCTGTTTTCAATTGTGCCATGGTGTGCTTGTATGGTTGAGAGTTATTACTGAGTCACTTTGTTTTGCTCCCTTCAAATTTTGGGTTATGTGTGATCTGGTCACTTGAAAATGGAGGAAAAATGCTGAAAATTCCTTACAGCACTTAGAAAAATGTCTGACACAAAACCCCCACCAAATCAAAAAGCCCCACCAAGCATTAGCCAAGGCCTTTGTAATCTCTAGGTTTTCATTTAATATGTGGGGCCATCTGGCTCTGCACATCCTTTGTTCTTAGAGGGTGATTTTTCTTAGCTGGCTGTATCCACCAGTGCTCATCTTCCTGTGTTCCCAGCTGCTGACTCCTTTCTGGAAAGGTGCAGAGGACGTCATTGTGGATCTCTGCTTTGAAAGAGGAAGATGGCCTCGTGGGCATCTTGGTGATTCATATGTACTGGAGATCATTGCTCAATACTTTTCTGAGTAATAGACTTCTTTGGGAGCACTGCATCCTGTAGCACTGAACACATTCCAACCTTAGCCCTGAATTTTGATCCTTTTTACTAGAATGGCAAAAGCAGTGGTCACTGCTGCCTTTTATGTCTTGCTTTTATGCTGTACAAGCCTCTTAGTAATTTTGCTCTTGGGAACTGATCCTTTTGGGAATTGAAGCTTTGCTGCCAATCCAGTGTAACCTTTGGGTACACAAGAACTTTCTACTCGTAGTTCCTGATCCAGCTGGGAGAAATCTCTGCTGGTCCTTGTGCTCTGTGGTGCTTGCTTTGCTGTGCAGCTGACACACAGCTCTGTTCACCTTCCTGAGGGTGCTCTCTCCCACTCCTTGAGCTCTGGCTTCCCTGCAGCTCCTGATGCTGCAATTAGATCCTCTCTCCAGCCTTCCTTAACAAAAGGGCTGGCTTCTCCCACTTGTTTCTATCTCCTTCCAAGGCTCTTGTTCCTTTCATGCCTTGAAACCTGAGTCACGTAGGAAGCGGAGGTGACTAGTTAGTGAAGTGGATCCAGCTCAGCGAAGGCAATTTACAAAAGGGTAACTGATGGAGTGCCAAAAGACTTTTCTCTTACAAAACCAGATACATGCACAAGCTGCCAGCGGATGCAGTCTGGACTTTTTTTTTTTTCCAAGCTGGTTTTGCTATTTTTGGGGTAGAATGCTTCTAAGTATCTGGCACATGGCATCAAGTTTCATGTAGAAGAAAAGTGAGGAATTGCAGCAACTTTACATCAGTATCTTCTAATGTTTGTTCATAAGGAGTAGGACTGTGCTCTGAAAACCTCCCTGGCAGGGAGGAGGAGGAACTCCCTTACTGCAGGGAAGAGCAGTGCTAGCAGTACCCAGGCAGTGGCTGTTCAGGAGCAGCATTCAGCTCTTTGTGAGGCAGGTAGGAGTACACAAAATGTGTTGGTTAGAGGGGCACGATGTGAGGGAGGTGGTTAACTTGCCCTTTAGGGGTTAATGCTACTGGGCTTGCTTGTTTTTTGGAAACTGCTGGTGGGACACCTCCTTACATACAGGTGTCTAATAATGCCGGCAGGTCTTCCCTCTGTGTATTGTAGTGCTCTTTTTGTGCCAGCTAATGATTTTAAAGCCCATCAGTTTCATCACATTGGTGATGTCACTTTGGAAACCTGAACATTAGATAGTTATTGTCATTAACACAAGCTGTTGCTTGGGAAGCATGACAGCATGAGTCACTTTTATCAGGAAAATTATGAGCACAGTATGTATTGCAAACTGCCTTAAGAAAAAAAAAACCAAACCTTCAAATTGGGATTCCTCAAGTGCATTGGATTAATTAGGAAGTGTGTGATTTGACTACTTTAGAGGAAAGTACTGTTCACTAAGAGGCAGCTGTTCCTTAACCTTCCCCCATAGGAAAACACCAATAGCTAATAACTGCTGTTAAATCTTTGAGCAGAAAGTTTTCTATGCTACCTAAACTCTGCTTTAAACTCTAATACTAGTCTGTACTCAGGATTTTTATTCTGTTCTTTTAGCTGCATGCTTCTCTCTAAAGAAAAATTTGTCCAGTATGGTGCTAGCTGCCTCTGAGAAACTGATGAAAGAACAAGAATTAGTGTAGATTGAGCATTTGAATTTGGATGAATTTAAAGATGGGGTGGGGGAAAGCTGGTATGTGGGAGTTAATCACTAAGCAGTTTTTACACTAACTACTAATATCCTGTTTGTTTTGGTGTAATGAAATAATGACTGGTGTAGACAGGAGAGGAAGATGTTGCTCAGGCACCTGGCAGCACAGAAATCAGTGTCAGGCTGTGCTTTGCAGCTCACAGAGCTGTGAAGTACTGAGGACCAGTGAAATTATCTTGTAATTTATATTTACAAGCATATATATTTACATGTGTTTGTATTGACATGCATATTTTTATAAATCCTTTCAAATGCGTGTTGTGAGTTTCTGGAATGCATTAAATCAAACGTTGCTTGCCTGTAACAATGATGCTGCAAAGTTAATCTTTGAAACATTGTGATGAAAGATTATATAATACCTTTGTTTCTTTGCTTAAAAAAAATAGGCATTTGGTAGTTTCATGTGTGGGTTATGTGCTTAAGAAAAGGGACTGGGGTGGGAGAGGGAAGCCAGGTAGTCAAAACCAACATCTTGGCTGTTGTAGTTCCACTGGCAAAATATTTTGCTCATGAAGCTGCACACGTGCTGCTGTTTTGACTAAACAGGTATAATGGCTGAGAGAAGATTTATTTTTGCAATCCTGATATCTGAAAATTCATCTGTACTTGTTGCTGCTGTTGGTTTACAGCTTAAAAGAGGGCTTCAGTCTCAGTAAAGCTTTGCCCAAGAAAAAATACAGTAGAACTGACATGGCAGCTATTGTATTTATTAATTTTTAAAATTTTCTCTCTTCTTTCTTGTTCTAATTCTAAACTGAAAGCTGTACACATAGTTAAGTCAAACACAATTTTTATGTTTGAAGCTTTTGCCTAACTGACAGCAGAGGTGAAATGCAAGTAAGTGGGTAAAGGAGGACTATGATAAGCAATTGCTTTCTTGGAGCTGACATTTCTGAGAAGTGGACTGTCCTTGGTATAGCTGCTCACTGATAGGGCAGTATCAGTGTGTTAGCTTGGTTTTAACAGGGAAAATGGGAGGACCCTTTTCTCTGGGCAAAATACCTTTTCCAAATATGCAAGGCTTTGTGATTTATAAAAAGATAGTATGATGAAATCATTTTGGCATTTTAATTTTTATTTTAAAAAATTTCCTCTGAACTGGAATTACTACTTCTTATCTGCATGTGTGTCTGTCTAAATTTCATTAAGAAGGCCCCCTCCCCTGTCTGTCTCCTTACCTGAAGGGAGGAGCCCACTTGAAACAATGAACAATTTTTGAATACCCTCTTGCATAAGAAGTGTTGCCTCCTTTCTGCAAACACACACTGTGTTTTAAGTACAAAACCTAGATTCCAAACTCTGTTTAAAAATAAACACACAACTTCCACTCCCTCTCCTCCTCCCCCAAACCAGCCAACAACCAGCCACCTCCCCCCCTCCCTGAGACATCCTTTTTGCTGATTTGCTGGAGGTACAGTCCACATCCAATGCTTAGGTCTCTGCCAGGTTGTCCCATCAGTGTCCTTGTCCTTCTTTCTTTGCTTTGTTTCAGTGTTTTATATTCTATGTAGAAAATGTGGGTATACTTTTAAAAACCATTTCCTTTAAAATATTTCTGGGTTAGAGTTAGTGTGTCGTGATGAAGCCTGTGCATGAATCAACCTCTTTGTAACCTATGCTGCAGTAAGAATTTTAGGAATTTCCTTTATTAGGACCCGTTAGTATAGTGTAGCACTGAGTGAGCTGTATTGATTTCTAGGTAAAACAGCCTGAAATTGCCTGAAATTTATGGCTTATTCCAGCCTTGTGTACACTGCTCCTTTTCAGTATGCAAAGCTTAAATATCCTGAAGTCAGTCTCTTAATGGCAAATGTTATCCCACATTTAATACTTCAAATATTCTTTATAGAGAGACAGCAGTTTGACTCTGAAACTGTTTTTCAGGTCAGCTGGGTGCTGCTGATGGCATGGTGAGATGTGTTGAAGAGCAGCTGCGAGGGTGTCCAAGGGCAGGGGGACCGTGCTAGGAGCTGGGCTTGCACCACCATGGGCCAGTGTGTCACCAAATGCAAGAATCCTTCTTCTACCCTTGGCAGCAAAAATGGGGAAAGAGAATCTGGCAGCAAGTCCCACAGCAAGAGGAGTGCAGTGCACAAAGAGGAGCACGGCTCAGCTGGGGGGAAGGCTGCAGGAGACATCCTTGTGAATGGGACAAAGAAAACAGACACTGCTGTGGAGCCCAGTCAGCCTCCAACGATTCCTGGAGACACAAAGAAAGACTCTGTCTGCAGTGCAGAGGAATCTTCTCTTCAGAGGATTGGGGAGTTATTCAGGAGGTACAAGGACGAGAGGGAAGATGCCATACTGGAAGAAGGAATGGAACGATTTTGCAATGACCTCTGTGTTGATCCCACTGAATTTAAAGTACTAGTTTTGGCTTGGAAATTCCAGGCTGCTACCATGTGCAAATTTACAAGGTTAGTTCTTGTAGAACTTGTAATTATTTTCATATGTTAAAGTATATCCTGTCAACAGTATGTTGGAGAGACAGCCTCATTAGCTTCACTTACTTATTTCTTCTAACACTTGCTTTTTGATCAAATTAATTCCTACCACTGCACAAGGTAAGCTTTGTATTGTCTTCTTTTCCCCTTCCCCTCACACTGGATTTCAGAAGATGTTGTTTTGGCCATTATGCTGCTAGTCATGAACAGTGTAGTGAGATTCTGTAGACATTAATTTATTCTTGATTTGCCAAAAGCAATTTACTGTATCCAGCATTATCTTGATGATGGGACTGGACACTGAAATTAATTTTTTCTTTAATGTAATGTAAGATTCTTTAGTAATTGCTACTAACTCTCTTAACAGTCTGTGAAAGAATGACAGAATTGTTCCTGTCCAACCAGTGTAACACCTAATGTCTTTTTAAATTTGTTAAAGCATAGAGAGGGAAGAAAATGTGAGGATTTTGATGCTGGTAGCTGTTTCATACTAGCTGACAAATGATTGCTGTTCAAAGTGCTGTGTGCCCTTCTGGACAAGGGGCTCAGTCAGCAGGCAGTCAACATGGGTGATGCTACAGGAAACAATGCAGTGGCTAAAACTCCCCTCACTAAGCCCACAGGCAAACCCAAACTGCAGCAGCCTCCCCCAGCTGGATTAGCAATGTCCAGGTAAGAGCAAGTGAAGAGTGCCTACAAGGACTTGCAGGGTGAGAAGGAATTTTTTATTTTTTGGTCTATCTAGATTGGTTTGAGTAATGCTGTCTGTTTTTACTGAGCTTATTACTTTGACCCAAGCCTCTGCTGTGCACTGAACAGCATCTTCAGGGCCTTTGTAGCTGAGGGTGTGTGTCAAAGGGATGAGTTACTCTGGAATGCAAGTGTGGATTTACTGGAGGCTGACAGCACAGGTATTTGCTAAGATGGTAAAGAAATTGTAAGTAGTGTCTGTAATTCTGCACAACTGCCATGAGTATTATTAACATGGTTTTAATTGCCTTGGAGAGGACAGATCTGGTGGTGGGAGGTTATATTTGTTGAAGGGCATGCTCCATGGTACAGGTGCATTAAGGGAAGCAGTGTGGTCTGTTCTCCTGAGTGCTGCTCCATCTCTTGTCTTCCCTCCAGCCCATCCTGTCAGCCTGCTGGCTCTCCTGGCTGGTTGTAACACCTGCTCACAAGCATCAGGGAAACTGAATGTGTCCCCCTTGGTCCAGGGCTGGTGCTCCTGCACATTGTGCAGTGTCTGTGCATTGTGCTGCATCCCTGTGATGCTGTGCTCCCTTCCAGGCTCTCAGCAGGTGCCTTGCTAACCCACACCAGTGGCACCCCTTTGGTTTGGCAGGCTGGAAGAGCAACCAAAGGCCACAGCAAAAGCAGAAGTGAACTGCTCTGTCCCTTGCAAACAGTTTGCCCAGAGCATGGGCATTCAGACATGGGCAGTATTGAATTGGGTTGGGTAAATGTGTTAATTCCAAACTTGTGGAATTTCTTCTTCACTTTTTAATGTGAAAGGCATTCCAGGGTGTGAAAGTGTCCAGAAAAGCCAGAGAGCAAAACCTTTCAATTGCTAACACTTGGTGGGGGTTGCATGTGCTTCCCCAGGCCTTTAGGAATGCCTTGGAATTGTTTCTTTCCAGTGGCTCCCATTGCCAAAATCTGTGTGCCCCTGGGGCTGAGGGCACACCTTGTCTTGTCCAGATGACCCTCTTTGATTCCATGCAGCTGAACAGGGACTGGATGCATTTGGCACATGAGGTCAGTGGGAAGGGCTCATTCTAATTTCTCTTCTCTGGCTTAACAGGAAGGAGTTTTTTGAAGGCTGCAAAGCAATAAATGCAGACAGCATTGATGGCATTTGTGCAAGGTTCCCCAGCCTCCTGAATGAAGCCAAGCAGGAAGATAAATTCAAGGATCTCTATCGTTTCACCTTCCAGTTTGGCCTGGACTCTGAGGAAGGACAGAGGTCGCTACATCGGGAAATAGCCATTGCCCTTTGGAAATTAGTCTTCACCCAAAACAAGCCCCCTATTTTGGACCAGTGGTTACACTTCCTAATCAAGAACCCCTCAGGAATCAAGGGAATCTCCCGGGACACGTGGAACATGTTTCTAAATTTTACTCAGGTGATTGGACCGGACCTTAGCAACTACAGCGAGGACGAGGCCTGGCCGAGTCTCTTCGATACCTTTGTGGAGTGGGAAATGGAGCGAAGGAAAAAGGAAGAGGAAACCAAAAGTGTTCTGTCTTCAGACACAGAGGGGCTGGGTGTGGGTGAGCATACTTAAATTGACTGTTTGTCCTTATCTTGGCTTTCCCCATAACTTTGATCCACAAATCTGTCCTTATGCAACTCA
>JANRGV010000045.1:8682287-8703992 GCA_024734035.1 Alethe castanea | reverse complement strand
TTTTTAATTGTTATTATTTTTATTTTTTTTTAAGACTTCAGATTAGTATAAATAAGTCTGATACTTCTTGCACAATATAGTTCTTTTTAGTTAGGTTAAATTAACATTGCTAAATTATACAGTGCCAGATTAAGTTTTTCATACTACGTCTGTCAGGGCAGGTCTGTACTGTGTGTAGTGCTGTTTACATTGTTGAAATTTTAGGCTGTAATAATTTTGAGGTTTTATACCAAGATGAACAGCAGTGTTAACTATAAATGCATTAATCCTGGGTAATAAGGCTCTAAAAACCAACATAAGCAACAGCTTTTTGTAATATGGCTAATTCCCATTTTGAGCTAACTCCTAGTGAATGAGTCCAGATCATTCCTTTTTTTGGACTTTCAAACTAAATGTTGGGATTGTTTTATAAAATTACTGTACCTGTCAGTCAACTGAGTGGTAGATGACGATTTGTATCTAAATCTCTTTACACATTCACATAATAAAAGAGCAGTACTACCTCAGTTTTATTGAAAGTGGACTTGTTGATGGACTTCCATTTTCTCTGGAAGTTGTATTTTTGTGGTACATGAGAATATTTTTACTTGACTAAAAGAACCAAAGGTTCTGCTTCTTAAGTTTGCTAAACATTGACAGAAGCAACACACAAATCCTAAGTCTTCAAGGAAAACTGTGGTATAATTCTGCTTTAATTTGTTTGATTTATACCTAAAGTATTACCTTACTTGTCTGGCAAGCACAGTACTTCTATGTAAGGAACTATCTTTTGCATTAATATTGACGAACCAATTTTTTAAACCATATGTTTAATTGCTAAATTGCAGTTAATACTCCACACTTTTTGGAGCAACAATATTGGCATCTGATGACAAAGTGAATTCTTAATGTGTTCTTAATGACAGCAGTGTAGATGAGTCATTTTTAGACTGGTTTGATAATATTTGGATAGGAGTCAATTTATTATTTTACAATGCCTGTATTGGGACTATTTGCCTGTTGAAATTGTTGTGACTTAAAGGGAGTTTTATTAACACTGGTTGAAACTTTTTGGGTTATTGATGCTACCTTTTTTAATTTTAGTATGTCAACTTTTTTACACCTTTTGGTAAAAGGATTGATTGCCAAGGCTTTCTGCACAGCCTAGTGCTGGCTTAATGAATTTGATATAATTCCTTTACACACCTTTTATTTTCAGAGCTGCATTTCAGGATCATAAACCAACTTCAGCTGAAAAACAAAACAAAACAAAAAAAGCCTGGACAGTCATCCATAGCATCTAATAGCTTTTGTGATATAAGGGTTTTAAAGCTAAAGGGAAGCAGGTTTTGAGTGGTGAGCTTGTCACCAGGTGCAGGCTGTCATGCATTGCACATCTGCTGTGCCCCCACAGGGTTAGCAGAGAGGGGAGGAGGATCTGCCTGAATTCTGGGACTGGCTTTGCTGGTGTGCAGCCCTGCAATAGCTTGGCTTGGAGGTCATAAATCACTAACAAAATGTGGGTAATGCAAACTGCTTATAAACAAACCCAGAAGCCACAGATAGCATCTCTTTCATCTAATAAAGGGAGAGTTGGCCCATGCTGCTCTTGCTGGGAGACAGGCTGTGGAAAACAAATGGGGTTGGTTTAGATGCAGCTGAATTTGTCCCTTTCCAGGAGTGCCCTGAAGTTGCTCTTTTATTGGTAAATACACCCAAAGCTTTGTCTTTGCTTCTCTAACTTTCTGTGGCATGTGTTTGGCAGCAAAACCTTATTCTGATTTGATGAGCAAAGCAGACCAAAGCACTCATGCTGGAATCGTTGAATTTATGGTAAGACTTTTGCTGGTGCTGTTATTTTTAAAAGACTAAAATAAATCCCCCAACAGAGGCTGCTTTGTTAGGAAAAGTTCCAAACAGGGACTGATTTGATAGTAAATGAAGACTGTATTTGTAAGTTTGAGACTTTTCATTCATTCAGCTATTAAATGCTTTGTTCATCACTTCTTTTTTTTTCCCCCTAAAGGAAATTTAAAATGTCCAGAGTGTGAAAGTTACTATTCATGTAGGTAGCCAGTGCATGCATGCACACCAGCTCATGGCAGCTTCTGATGTACACCCCAGCATGCAGCAGCTCCAAAGGATGAGGGATAGAGCTCTTTAAGGGAGGTGTTTATCTTGTGGTTGGAATGTGAACAGCAGTGAGGAAATCAATCTGTAGTGCATCAGGCTCAGCCATTTTAATGTATCAGATGTAATGCAGCTTCTTTTAAAGGAGGAGGTGAGCACACAGGGAGGGAAAATCTGATTTCCTGCTGGGGAAAGGACACACCATTCCCAGTGGCTGAGGTCCCACGTGTTCAGTGTGGGGGACAGCCCTGCTCCTGTTCTGCTGCTTCCAGCCAGGCAGGAGCACCTCCACCCACTGGGCAGGGTACTTGCAAAAATAGCCAAAATGATCTGTCTAGCAAATTATCACTTCTCTTTAGCCTAATTCCAGTCCTTTAATTACCATTTACAGAATGCAAACCAGACCTGTGTCAGTTCTAAACTCCTGAAGCAGGAGCTGAAGGTGCAGCTCTTTGGCTGCTGGCAGTGGGTGGGGCTGTCAGACCTTCTCTTGGATTGCCTGGTGATTTTGTGATCCCAAACGAGACTGCCTGGGCTCTCTAATGCTGGGGTGCAGGAGTGGGGTTTGTGTGTGTCTCTGAGAAGTCTTTAATAGTATTGGAACCTCTGCAAATATGCTTGTTTAATGGTTAAACTGTGAATATCTGTGGAACAGGCCAAATACATTCACTCTTCATTTTGATATAATTTAATTCTTCATTGTGTAGGGCACAGGACTGTAAGTGAGCAGCGATGCTGATGAAATCCTTGAAACCATTGCAACTGTTTAATTTTTTTTTTTAAATTAGGTTATGCATTAGGAAACTTTATGCATGTAATGAATCTGCTGCAACTTGGGATAAATAACTATAGATAACTATATAGATAGTTGGAGTAATATAGTGGAAAACTGGTCTGATGTCCACAGTCTGTGGCATTTTACTGCCTTCTCTTATATGCAAAGAAATACAACTCCTGTAAACTTTAGCCCCTGGTAATAAAACACTGACCACTTACACCATATTATAGTTTGCAACACCTTTAAAATTTGGCTTCCAGATCAACTGGAGGCTTAATTGTGCTAATTTTTACTTGTGTGGGTGCATTTCTGAGGTCAAAGACTATCTATTGATTGAAGTAAGGATTTGAAAGATCTTGCCCATAGCTGGCCATAAAGCATGACTGAGGCCATGAGTTGGAATTGAACACCAAATCATGAGTTTATTTGCTGCTGGTGCTATTCTACATGGAAAATTGCAGCTTTTTAGTGCTGTGCAGTCCTAGTGAAAGGAGCACAGGAGAGCACAGGCCTGGCAGGTGGCACAGAAGCAGCTGCAGCTGTGGCAGTTGGGACTGTGAGAGCTGCTCCCCAGGCTGGCCCAGCAGATCTTCTGCATCAGCTCTGAACCAGGACAGTTCCCAGCCAAGCACAGCTCAGAGCATGAAATGAGCTCAGGGTGCTCTGAGGATGGAGTGGTTTGGGCTGGTGGCAGAAGGTGCAGCCCCTTCTCCCATGGACAGTGCTGGGGCACAGCAGCAGCTTGACTGGGTGACTTTTATTTCAGTCTTGGTGTGTCCATCAGAGCCTGAGGAACCCATGGATCCAGCACTAGCCTGTCACCCATGGTTCCCAGGCCTATGCACTTACCAGTGACCTTAGACTTTTTGTGATACTATCAACATAAGTCCTGTTTCCAAAAAAAAGCCCCACAAAGTTAAGGAAACACCATGTAGTAATAGCTACCTCAGTTATGATATTGTTTGGTGGCTGAGGTGACATCATTCCCATTCTTTGGTAAATAATAGTCATTGTGAGTTTCTGGGTCTTGCAGCCTTGTGTTCTGCAGCGTGATCCTGTTTTAGAAGGGCCTCAGTAAATTGGGCATCCAGCTCTTCCCTTGAGCCCACTGCTCAAAGTGTGTGCATGTGAGTTTAGCCTTTTGTATTAAAAAGGAAGATGCTTGACCTGAAACTCAGAGTTCTTCAGGGTAGTGCTTCAATATGCAGAAAAACATATTTTTTCAAATAAGTATTAAAGCAAAGTGTTTGCTTAAATTTTGTTGTGTGCAGACAAACCCACCAGTGTTAACATTTTCTCTCTGGACTATTGAAGATCAAACCTTTGGTTTTGTAGTGTGAACTGAAGTGAAATTCATGAGATTGTAAGACAGAAAGAAGGCTGTATCTCCTTCACCATGAAGTACGTAGGTATCTCTACCTCTTGTTCTTAGACTTGAATAGTTTAAGGCTACCATCCTTTTGTGCCAGGATTTTATGCCTGGATGAGTAATCTATTTTTTTTAATTGACCCAAGTTAAGTATTATCTACCTGCCATAGTTTTTGGTATCCTGTGTTTAACCTGTATGCAAAGGACCCTTTGGAAGGGGGCCAGGTCAAGCTACAAACCGGAGTTGGTTCTCCTGGGTGCTACTTTTGGGGTGCAATAGAGTGAGCAGAGCCTGGCCTGTGGCTCAGGGGTTCTGGCACCACTCCTCTTCCCTGGTCAGCTGCCTGCACTGACAGTGAGTTGAAGATGGAGCAGCTGCTCCCCAAGGGGGAGCCATCAGCCTTTTCATTTCCCCTTGAAAAGCTTTAGGGACCCACCTGATGCAGTGCCATGAGTGTGTTTTTATTTTAATCAAAAATACTGTGTTTTGTTCCGTGTTGGACTGGACTTGGAACCACCCAGCAAAGATGGGAGCTGCAGAAGTGCAAAGGCTACATGCATCCATTTTACCCCTGAGGTCAGAATCCTGCTCAGGATGAACCCCTTGTGCTTGGGTGAAGCTGGAGTGTTCTCAAGAGAACTGGAGGTGCCAGCGTGGCTTTGGTGCTCAGCTGTGTTCATTAATGCACTGGGGGTGTTCTCCATGCCACATGTCTGTCCTTCCTCTCCTCCCCCAAAGCAAACTGCAGCACGGTTGCTGTCACTGCAAACCCCCCAGAGTGTGATGCTGTAGCAGCAGCTGCTGCTGCAAGGTTCTTCCAGTGTCAGGGCTGGATTTGAGGTGTGACCTCTTGCACTATCAGGATGGGCACGTTTCAGGAGAGCAGGGGACATGTGAGACAATAGGTAAAAGGAGCATGTACGTTCTTGTCCTAACAGCTTGCCTTAAGTCACTGACATTGCAGCGGTTCCTTGCTACTATTGCAATCCTCAGTCTTTGAAAATCCAACTGGTTCTGTAGGTAATACTGTTTTCTGTTTAATTTTTAATAAGTTTCTATCTTTGCTTAATTGCACTCTTCAGATAAGCCCTTTTTGGATAACTTGTCATTTCACACGCAGGAAGAAAAGTCCATCTCTAGTGTTTGTGCTGTAAAGTGTTTCATTTTCCCCCCTGTAAATTATATCTGGACTAAAGGTTGCCTACTGTTGAAGCAGTGTGTTTACTTGAATGTTGCCATTTAATGCAGTTACAGCTGCTGACTCTTGCTCTTCTCTGGGCCCGTGAGATGGAGGTTGTGTGGCCAGGGGTGCAAACCTGCACAGAGGATGGGTGGAGCTGAAGGCTGCTGCTCCCACGTGTGTTACACGTGAGAGGACTTGACGGATTAGTGCTCCATATTTGGAAGCTGTGACTTTTTAAGTCATGTCAAACCCAGTTATTTGAAAATACACTTGCTTTCTTACCTGTAAGTTTGAAGTAGTGTTTAAAAAGAGATGGGCTGGCAGGAGGGTTGGAGGGCCTCGTGCTAGAAGTTGTTGAGTAACTCAAGTTCCAGGAGCCACGGATGGGACTGGCAGGGTTCTGTCCTGAGCCAGCACTGCTGGGGTTTGCTCTGCCTGGTCTTGAGGGCATGAAGCAACCACAAGGCCTTGCTGGGCTGTGGAGAAGGGTCAGCCTGGGAGCACTGGTTGGTGCAGCCTCATTTCTTTCTTGTGGATCTTGAGGCCCCAGTTCAGCCTCAAGTCCCTCTCTGTGGAAGGAGTGCATTTTGGTGGTGTTTGCTCCCAGAGGAGTGACTGAGTGTAACGAAGGCAGCGTGGCTTTGTGTGGCTGTCACTGCCTCCTGTGAGCACAGCTCTCTGATCCCTGATGGCCTCTGGGCTCCTCAGTAAACCACAAGGGTGGGCAGGGTCACATCTGCTTGCTTTGTGCCCGGGGCTGTTTTGCCTTTTCAGACTTACCCAGGAGATAAGCCTGTATGAGCCAGTTTTCTCACTCTGGGAAATGATGAATGTGTTGCATGTCATGGAGCAGCTCCGTGGTTCCTCTTTGGGACAGCAGTATCAGAAGTGCTATGTAAATGTAATGCTTGAAAACAGCTGGAGTAAATTCTGTTTCATGTAGGATCTTTATTTCAAGGGGATGCAAACAAATTTGAAACCTGATCTAAATGAAAACTGGGAGAATTTCAGGACAATGCATCTACTGAATCCCAATCTACTGAATTGGTTTGTAGTTTTACAAATCATGTAAAACATCATATTTTCTCACCATTGGCATCTGGAACAGAATGGAAACAGCATCTTATGGAATGTGCAATCTAAGGCACAATGCAAGTAAGGTGTGATAAGAAGGTTGTCTTTACTTGATAGCAATCCTGAGTGCAATGTTTTTGTTGTGTCCCTTTTGGAAGAAGAGCATTAAGTACAGTCTGAGGTTTTTCTTTTCCTACAAGCAAAGCATTGGTTTGTCCATTACTGACTTCTTGTGAAATTTGTGCCAGATGTATATTAAATATTTTGGTGCTTTTTCTAATCCAAGCTGCCATTCATTTACCTGTGGGATTATTGTACTTCTGTATATTTAAATGACCGACCCCTTAAAGAAAAAACAAAACAAAACAAAATCCTTTAGTCACAATGTATCCTGACTACTGTAGCTTGTAAATGTTCCAAAGCTTCTGGGTTTCCTGTATTCCAGTAAGCTGTGAGGGGAGGGGACAGCTACAGCAATCTCACCCACTGAAAGGGAACTCGCACGCTGTTCTGTGCATTGCTGAACAAATGAGGAACATTTGTGGTGTTTACATAACGACACATTGGTGTTCACTTTTTTGTGCTCAAGCTTTGTACAAAATGTCTTATTTAAAGCTGAAGTCCTTTTTACATTTTTCAATTAAAAAGGGACAAATTACTTATTTTTTCATGCTTATGAATAGGACTCTTGCTAGTTTTATTTGTCATGTGAGTTTCTCAAGCAGGACTCCTGGATGCTCACTCAATCCCATCTAGTCCTGGCAGGGAGGTGACCACCTAGTTTTTAAGAGTGTGAAGGGAAAACTAGCTGGTTTTCAGCTTTGCAGTGCAAGTGTCTGCAACAAGGAGATGCTGGATGTGAACAGGCTGAACAGGAGTGAATCCTTGGAGAGGGATGGGTGCTGGTTTAGCTGCCCTTCACCTCCTGCTCAGCAGCAGGGACTGGCTGTGCTGCTGAAGGCACTGGCTCCCTTTCAGTGGGAGCACTGATGTTATTGCTTATGCCATTTTGCAATAGCTGGAGCCAAATGAATGCCAGGCTCACTTGGAGTGGCCAGAGTACCTTTGTGTGAGAAAAAATTGGCTGCATTCATCTTGCTGAATAACAGATTTTCAGGTGGCTTTAAATTTAGTCATTAATGACACTGACATGAGCATCTCCTGCCTGCTCACTGCTGCTTCTGGGCTTGTGCTGAACTTCCCTTTCTCCTGCTTTCCTGTATTTGTGCCTGCTCCTCCATGCAGCAACTCCCAGCTTCTAAATTCCAACGTAAGGAGAGAGCCCAGCACAGCACAGTGAACTTAGGGTTGGAAAGCAGGAGGGTGTAAATATTCCATCAGCTGTATTTAATAATTTCTGGAATGATAACTACTTCAACTTTATCTTAGCCTATTCCAATTCACATGAAAGAATCCCTCACTCATGGTCAAACCTTTTAACAAACATTTCCTTTTAATTTTTCAAATTTTTTTTCTGAGTGCCTAAAACTCTCCTAAGCATCTTTTTGTGCTTGGAAATTCTGTGTTAACAAAATATGCTCAAGCAGCCTCAGTTTCAAGTGGCAATGGCTGCAAAGGACAGGTGTGGAGCTGTCAGGTTGCAAATCACCTCATCCTGCTTCCAGCTCCCTGTGGAAAGCCATGCAAGTCCACACAGCCATGTGCTTTCCTTCAAACATCCCTTGCCCCTCCCACAGCCACATGGAAACTTTTTTTTAATAATTTTTTTGTGTGTGTGTGTGTGAAGGGAGGGTGGGAGTGCTCAGGGAGGGAGGAGAAAGTGGAGATTGTCCAAGGAGTATGAATCACTGATTCCTCCTGTCCAGGGACTGAGTAGAGCACTTTCCCAGAAGGGAGGCAGCGACTGCAGGAGCTGGCAGTGCAGTTCCAGAAATGCACACAGTTCCTGGGGTGCCTGTGAACTGCTGAGCAGCTGCTGCAGGCCCTGCACTGACCTGCTTGCCTGGTCTGTGGCCTGGGATGGGGCAGGGGAGGTGCCCCAGCTGGAACTTGGTCTCCAGCAAGGAGTGACAGCCAGAGAGAGGCCAATCCTGGCCAGCTCCTGTGAGCACTGCTCTGGTTTGCCCAGCACCTGCCTGGCTCCACCTCCCCACAGCAAGAAGGGTTAATGGAAAAACTTTTGTGCTTTAAGACACTTTGAATGGCTTTTATTTTTAGACATTGTAGAAGATACCGAGTGAAAGCCTATTGTTCTTATGGTAAGAGATCTTTACAAAGACGTCAATATTTAAAGTAATTAAAAATATCTTAACAAAAGACTTTGCTTAAAATCTTGGCAGTTTAACAAGCACTCCTCCCTTCATCATCTTTTATTCCCATCAGACCAAGGCCGGATTGTGATCCATGCATGCTGCAACACAAGGAAGAGATGTGTTAGTTCTGCTCAGTTCAGCCTTGGTGCACATAACTCTGCTGGGCTGGCTGGGAGAGGCCTGCACCCCCCAGGGCAGCACACTGAAAAATTGATTTTTTCCACCCCACAATTATTTGGCACACTTTTTAATCAAGAAGCCTCCTCTGAACTGTTGGTCCTCAGGGACACAGCAATACAGGAACCTCACACTTGGCAAAAAAATCTCTTCCCAGCCTGAGATGGAGCTCCCATCCAACCCACTCAGCAGCCTGAGAGTATCAGCCAGGCTCTATGGGTGCAGATTGCTGAATCCACCTGTTCTGCTGGTGGGATTCCTGCCCCTTGGTGATGGGAGATTGTGCTAACTGAGAATAGTTGGAAATGGCCCTGGAAAGGTAAATTGGGACATGCTGAGCCCAGTGACTCTGCTGCAAAGGACACGTGGTGTGGACTGCAACTCACAGCCACCCTCACCTCACACCTTCCTGTGGGCTGACAGCTGAGTGTGTGCAGGGTGTGTGAGGTGATGCAGGGGTAGAGAGGCAAATGATTGCTCAGAAATGTACAGATGCAGTTTTAGCCTAAAGAAAACAGCAGCTGGTTCTTTGCAAAATAGGTAGCAAGTTACCTGTTCACTCCAGGGAAGAGAACAATGCACAGGGTGTTGTTCTGCAGGCTTCTGTAAAGCTTTTTGATATGGTGGTCTAACTTCTTCACCTTTTTCCTTAGATCCTGCTCCTGCACAAGTGAATAGAAGCATTGAAGTTCCCCATTCATCAGCAAGTTACTTCTGAGTGTGTGGGGAGGCTGATGTGTGGGATGGTGCAGGTGAGAGCAGCAGTGATGCTGCTCCTGCCTGGAGCCATCCCCTGGGCAGCTGCAGGAGAACCACAGGCCCTGCTCAAATGGCACCATGGTAAAAATGAGAGCTGCACCTCCAGAGTTCTCAGCCAGAGCTCTTCTCTCCTGTGCAGCCACACAGCCACTCACCTCTCCCTGTGACTGCTGTGCCCTGTCAGCTCTCCAGTGCCAGGCTTCAGGTCCTGGGCAGCAGCACCCAGTGCCCTGTGCAGCTCTGTGGTTTTAACACTGCAGTGCCCTGCAAGCACCACGTTCTCTTGTGTGGTGTTATCTCTCAAACTGCTCTATGAGAACTGATCCTTGGCACCTCCTTTGCTCCAGCACAAGGAAATCCTTCTGTCACAAGCAGCTCTGCACCTCAGCCAGCTCAAATTTACCACTCCAGGTTCCCAGGGCAGTCCCTCCTCACTAACTGCAACAAACACCAGCAGAGCCTCACACTCACAGAGTGGGACAGCTGCTCCATTTTCTCGTAGAAGATGTGTTTTCCTTGCTTCCCATTGCTGTGATTCATTTGCCAAATCCATCTCCAGAGGTGACCTGGAGCAAGGGCATTCCTGCTTCTTAGCTCACTACCCTTCATGGTCCATCCATTTATAGCTTCAAGGGCATCCACAGCACTCTGGGTTTTCTGGAATTCTGAAATGCAAAGAGAAGGGAACAGATTTTGGCAATGCTGTTGCAGGGCTGAAGGTGTGGAGCAGGAGGGAGATGAGAAACAAATCACTGCAGCAAGCAGATCCTCATCTTGCTACACATAAACATCAGACTAGAAATGCCAGTTGGCTGCAGCAGCACTCATCAAGCTGTTCTCACCTTTCAGGGCTGACTCCTGGTCTGTGTGAAGCTGCACAGTAGCCACCCCTCACATGAAGTACTGGAGCCCATTTGCTACCCTGGAATTTTTCTAAGTAAATGTTTGGGGGTTTTTTAAGCAGTTGATTTTTCCTCTTAAATATTTAGCTGTGACATGCTCCTCCAAACAATATGTGCTTTCACTGCAGCATTTGAAATACCATCCCTTTGAGCCTGCCTGGGTTTCAGTAGCCCTTGCTGTGTCTGTGCAAAGTCCCAAGGGCTGCTCAATGAGCTTATTTGAAGGAAATATGCAGGTTGTGTGTGAAGCTACTTACTGAGGAAACAGCAGTTCCTGTGCTTTCCACTCTGAAGATCCTTTGGCAGGAACAGTGTTTCCAGGTCTTTCAGCTGGCTGAATTCTTCTTGCAACTCTGTCTCTGTTAATGAATTCTTTAGACCGGCCACATAAATCACACCTTCATTTTCTACATCCAGTTCTAATTCCTCAATCAGAACATTGCAGTCCAGCATTGCTGCAGTGACTGGTCTCTGGACCTGGAGTGGATGCAGCAGGAATAAAAAGCATGTCAGCCCACACTGCTCTGTGTCCTGAGCTTCTATTTTAAAGTATTTTTCTCCCATTACCAAAAGTAGACAGGTTATTTTCCATCACTTGAAATAATTATGACTAATGAAGGCCAACTTAATTAGTCATGATACAGGGAGATCATATTTGTAATGCAGAAACACTGTAAAACTAAATCCCATATTCTGTATAGCCCTGTCACTTGGATCTGCCTTTTCAAGCTGCAGGTGGAGGTCAGAATGCTTTCTAAATCCCTTCTACTGACAGGCAGAAAGGAAAAAAAGAGGGATCCAGCCACTTCCTTTCTGCCAGCTGCTCTGAATTGTGCAGGTACAGGGAGACTGTAACAGCACAAGTAGGCAGCATTTGCCCAGATACACTGCTGTGATGGGTCAGAGGAATTGGAGGTGCCTGGGCTGAATATAAATTCTGCTGTTTGCCTTTACCTTGATGCAGGATCCTGCTACCTTGGCTCCATTCAGGCTTTCCACTGCAAGCTGGGCAGCTTCCAGCACTTGGTATTGGATACACACATATGGCTTGAAATAGAAGAGTAAGATACCTCAGGTTTATCAGTGAAACACATTAGCCCTCCCTTTGAAAAAGCCAGGTCTCAATAAAGCTGTGCTTTCTTTTAAAACTAGAATAATATAAAAAAGTTTGGGGGTAAAGTATGTAACACTCCACATACTCTAGCTGCTTAAAACCCCCTTCAATTAACTCTTCAATTAACTCTACCTTTTTTGTCTCCTTTGGCTGTTAAAGGCCTTAACAGATCAATTCTCTTTAGAAGGACAAAAATCACCTCAGCTTCCCCAGCACTTGAAGTCCTCTGAGCAGCACATGAGCTGCACTTGTCATTGTGTGGAACAGCTTTTTAGGCACAATGATTGTAGTTGATGACTAAACTACCACAAAAAAAAAAAAAAATCCAAACAGAATAACTGGTGTTTCTTTGGCTCTAATCCATATCTTTCCAAGAGTTTACTCAGACCTTCCAGGTCTGTCAGCAGCCTTTGAGTGCTTCTCACCTGGAATGTTTCAGTTACCACTGTAAGGGACTGGATTGGTCCACACCTTCCAAATTCTTTCTTCACAGACTTCATGCAAAAGTTTTCTTCAAAAGGACCTGCGTAAATTGTCAGCATGTCAGTCAGCTTGCTTCTCACCTGTTGGAACACAGATTAGAGAAGGCACTTCACAAAGCAAATGAACTAACTACTCCGTGCCTCCTGATAAACCACATCTCTCTACAAGCTCAGCATGAAGACTATTCTCAAACAAAAAATAATACCTTTTCATAAAGTCCAGCCTGAAGGTGAGATGCAAGATACTCTGGACCCAAACTGAACTGAATGATACTGAATTTGGACAGGGGAACATCTTCCAAGGCTCTCTGAAGAATCTGGAGGGACAAGAGCACACAAGACAATTGTACTGCAGAGGATCAGAAACAAGGCTATTGAATTGAACTCCCAACTTTAATTTTCATTATTGTTCAAGAACGCCCTCAGGCAGAAATTCTGCTTTGGTGAGTCATGGGAGGATGCAGAGGATCAAAGCTCATTTCCGAAATGCTCAGATGGACTCAACTACCCTGGTATTAACACTATTGCTAACAGTACTGGCAGCCAGCTTTTAAAATAGGACTCATCTACCCACTCCCAGAACAAGAACAACTTTGAACTATTTTGATGCTTAGACCAACCCACTCTCAGTCTCTTCACCTGTTTGTTTGAAGTGCTCAGGTTACTCTGACACAAGCCAGAAGAGTCTAATCCCTGTCTGCCCAAGAGGAGGGGTTCTTGGCCAGTCACCTGCAGACAATCTAAAAAACTAGCAGAGAGAAGTACACTGTGAATCACAATACTTTTCAATATGGGGAATAAAAACTTTCAAGAAATGCTTTCAGAGGATTAAAGTTAATTTAAGAAATTTGAAAGAATATTCTTGTTCACAACATCAAAAGAAGCCCAGGAAATACTCTGTGAAATTTAAGATGAAACTGTTTAGTTTTTCAGCACTATGCTTAAATTATTTGTGTCTGTCAGAAGATCCTGATGGCTCCTGAAAAACATGAGGCACTTGCTTAATTTTACTGAGGATTCAACTGAAGGAAAAACACAGATATTTGAGAACCTTATTACCATGGTTTGGATGATGGTGGAGGCTCATTCAGCTGTTCCTGGAACCCACATCCTTGTGGCTGTAGTGCAGCTTTGTTCTGTGAGAGCTCAGCCAGTTTTTCAGCTGTCAGAAGCATCTCCAAGTTTAGTTCTGCTACCTTGGGGAAGAAAGAAGATTATTAGCTGGCTTTCATCTCATCAGCTAATTGTAGCTGACCAAAAAGCCTATGCTTTCCCTCTGACTCATGTAGGCACACTCCAGCAGTGAAGAAACATGGGCATTAATTTCTTGCCTTATTATTTTCTGTTGTCATTTTCGAGCAGGCAGCACTCACAGCATCAACAGGCAAACATGTCCAAAAAAGTTCACTCAGAAATCAACAACACAAGGGACTCATAAAACCAGCTGAATCACACACAAGGTCTCTCTTTTCTTTCATCTAGAAAAACTGCAGGCATTCCTGCAGGCTGGTGTCAGTGAGTACTGAGCACTGGGAGTGCCCAGGTTATTCAGGATCTGGATATAGCCTGGAAGCAACAAGCTGTCAAAACTGGGCCTCTATCACAGCTGCATTTTCTCTTTTAAATCAACAGATGGGCAGGAGTGGAGTTGTTTTCTTCAAAAGCACAACATTATGTTCTGTATTTTAGGAGAGAAATCTTAATGAGATAAAAGTACCTTTGTGGGTCCTTGCTCAATGAAGAATTGAGCTAATTCCAATGCAGCTCTAGCATCTTCTGTAGGATCATGCCCAAGCTTCTGTTCACACTGAATCTCCTTCCTAGGGCACCAAAATTAGGTGTACAGGCAGGTTATCTGTTTTTCCACACTGACCAACATCCTGTCTTTTCTAAACTAGGTCCTTTGGAGGCAAAAGAGCTTTCCCCTCTCCAAAAAGGATTTCAGTTCTGTGCAGCAGCTTTCTTGTGAAATATTCCCAAAAGTTACTGCAAGAAATGTTTTTGCAATGTTGAGCAAAATGGTTTATGGAATTTACAGAATCACAGAATCACTAGGTTGGAAGAGACCTTCAAGATCACTGAGTCCAACCCATGCCCAAACACCTCAACTAAACCATGGCACCGAGTGCCACATCCAGTCTTTTTGAATCTTAGTAACAAAATAATAATTCAGATACTACTAGCAGCAGAATAAGTTCCTATAACTCACCATGACAGTTTCTAATTTTTCCCATGACAGTACAGTAATAATCTTACCCTAAAACAGCTTTGGCTAGAAATTTTAGCTTAAATCTTCGACCTTCACTTCTGGCAAAAAGCAGTGAAGTATCAATCACGCTGGGGTGGATCATCTGCAGGACAAAAATCATCACCAGTTTGGTTTGAGAACAGCAGACATACATAACTGGACAGTAACTCCACAATTTTCTGTGCCTCTAATCCTTTTCTGTGCCTTTTAATCTCAGTTGCCAGTTTCTCCCTGACAGATAGCTCACCCACAAGAGAGCAAAAGGAATAATGAAACAAGTCCAACTCTTCTTTCTACTTCCCACTCTAGTGGGAAGATCTAGATTGGGTTAGAAAGATTAATTATGATTCATTTTAGATTGGTTAAATTACCCACAGAAGGGACTTCAGTTCTCCCCAAACCAGAGCTTCCAGAAGCATCTGGCTGAAGCAGAGGGGTAAAGCTGCAGTTGTAACAATATTTGTGTCTGGACAGACTTTTCTCTTTTGGGTTCTGAACAGCCCCTTGCAAAGTTTATAGCTGTAAGGAGAATTCTTGGCTTTTAAATTCCTTATTATGAACAGCCCTATTCATAATGAAAAGCAATTAACAAGTGTTCATTAATAAAAAGAGCAATTGTTAAAGAGTTTTCAGGTGTGAAATGAGGAACACAGGGTCAGGAAAAACACTCTTAAAAACATACTCACTTCCAAAGCTTGAAGATCAAAATTTAAAGAATGGCCCACCAATACTGCATCATGGGGAAGCATTTTTTTTAGCTTAGTTTGGATATCTGACAGTCTTGTCTTCACTGGAAGAAGCATTTTCTTTGTGACTCCTGAGAATCTTCAAAACAAAAGTTGGGTCAGTTAAAAGTAACACATTAGCAGCAGTGTGTGCTGGAAAATATTGGAAGCAGGTCCTGTAAAATATGAACTTGGTGTAGCTAATCACAGAATGCTATTTACTGTTTTCTGTTCCAACATCAGAGGATGTACTGCAGCTAAACTGCTAAGGGTGCCACCACATCTGTTTCAAAAGTTTATTTCCCCCAGGTATTCTTAAGTGAAGCAGCTGGCATCAGATAGCACAGGTAAGGAAATACTGCAAGTCTGATGGTGGAAGGAGATGCTTCCAAGTAACCTGAGGGGACTGGGACATCACCTCCTGGATAAAGCCAGGTGAAGTTTTGAGGAAGACAAGCCTTGAATTTTGCCTGCTTTTGAGCCCCACCCTAAAGGTGTGTACAAGCTCTATGCATTTTTTTACATATGAGCAAATTTAGCTATGGACTCCACCTTATTTTAGAACCAGCAGTGAAGTGTAACTTGTACTGTGTATCATTAACTTGTACCAGAACTTTCCCATGGACACTGTAGAATGGCAGTGGCTCTGCCTGGCAGCCCCTGTGCAGCAGACTGCACACACAATGTCACACAGCAAGAATTTCCACTGAGGGCAATGCAGCAGGCAGCTGTGCCAGCCAAGGGGGTTCTGAAAGGTCCTGTGGAACAGGCTGTGGTTGAAAGGGCTCTGAAAGACAGGGATAAGAGGTTTGTGCAAGTGACCTGGTGCAGTAGTTGAGCACTCTGCTCTCAGGTTTGACCAGTTCATTCAGGAGGCACTGGCCCTGGGCATCCACCAGAGCCACGCGGGTCACTTCGTTCCCCTTGGCAGTCACGCACTGGCAGGAAGAAGCAGAGGCAGTTGTTGAATCAGCACGGTGCTGCCACTCCAAAACCTTAGCTAACATCTGCAAAGGAGCTCCTTGACTTAGAGATCTACCACTCATGGCTGTGGGTTTGTACTCTGCTGTGCTTCACTGTAATTGTTAAATGTGCACTGTAGGCACAGTAAACACACGGGCAAGCACAGCACAGAAAAGCATTGTAAAGAAGTGCTGATTTCACAGAATCAGCCTGTGCTCTGCACTGCACAAGTGCCACTGACAGCTCCAGCCCCAGGGATGCTGTACAGTTTAAAGGCAGAGCCCAGCTTGTATCAATAGTTACTCAGTGCTGATGCACAGACATCTCTGCAAGGCTAAAACTACAGGAGGACTCTTCACCACAGCAGCTGCCAGAGGAACTGTAATGGCTAAAGGAAAGATGTGTGACAGGAAGTACCTTTCCTTTCCCAAACCTTGGAGAGAGCTGAGGAGGAATTCCACAGCAGCCTCATGGGTTACTGCAACATTGCTGACAGGCCTGGAAGATCCAGCTGCTGCTCTGGGAGCCAACAGAACTGAGCCCTCTGCTCAGAGTATTGTTTCTGTCTCATTGCCAGAACCACTGCTGGGGCCTCTCCCATGGCTGCATTAGCACTGGTACTATCAAAGAAGGGACTGACAGCAGATATCAAGATATCAGAAGTGGTTTCACAAATGCACAGAGTGTTTGGCTCACTTGGGAACAGCTGTTAAGAGCTGGGTGCCTGACTCTATTTTGTAAGGCCACACACTGATTTGTACCATTTCACAATCCAGACCGAAGAGGGGGCTGCTGTCTGTCCTCTGCTGATCACACTCTGTGGAGATGTAGCCCTTGGATCTAGGGGAACCTGGAGGGAAAACACACCCAGGAATAAGAAGAAGACCCTTCTTCTATAACTCATCTTATATGACAAAATATATCACTAAACTGTCAAAATTAAAAACAACCCCCAACACAACAAAACTACTAATCAGCCCTCACTCAAAAACTGACCTTCTATGGGATAGCCATGTTTTTCTTGCTCTTCTAAAGTTAGAGTATAGCTTGTAAGGCCTTGGTTTTTTGCTCCATATCTCTGAATGATGGGATCACATTGCAAGTCTGAGTTTTTAGTAATGCATTCACTGCTGGTGGAAGTCAAGCCTGTAAAATACAGAAGCATCTGTCAAGCTCAGTTTCTGCATCAGATCAACACTTAGAGGCTGCAACACTCCAAATTACCACCTGGAACAACAGACTGGAGAGAGAGGGTCAGAGAAAAAGACACACAGTCTTCTTAGCTCGAGCCTAATTTATATCTCTGTCTCTCTTATTAGCTATATCTTAGAATAAAATAATCACAAAATGGGTAGTAAAGCAGCAGGGATTGGGATTAAATATGTTAAAAACTTTCTCTCATTTTGCATTCACTTTGACAATTGGCCCAACATGAATTACTGAACTAGTTGGAGTAAGAAATCTCATGGTTTAAGCCATTGTATTGTGTTCCTTTCTAAACAAGTTTATCATGGCAGCACACTGGGATTGCAGAGATTGCAAGTTATAAATTTCTGTTCCAAGTGAGTCACTGTCTTGAAAGAGACAATGCAAACAAAAAGAAAAACAAAAAAACAAACCTTGTGGAGTGTTTTGAGGCTTCAGGTTTGTTCCTTCTCCATACAGGCTGACTGGGAAGTTAGCAGAAGGTGCTAATGTGAATCTCTGAAAAAAGAAAATGTGAAAACATGTTCATGACTTTGAAAGACAGGCAGAAATAAGAAGAAGGTGAGGGGTTTATTGATCCCCAAACCAGCCACATTCAGAAGAGGATGGATAAAGAAATAGTGGAAATACATTTGGTGTTTTATCAAGTAGAAAAACCCAACACAAACCAAACCAGTTCCAATGAGGGATGATATAGGATTCTTTGTACTACAGGACAGATGTGCCTTGCCTGATATGATCAAGAAAGCAAATCTCAAGACCTTCTTTGATAGAAACTAAAGCCAGTTCCTGTCTTTCCAGTTAAGTTGTGATTTACATTTGCTGCAGTTCAGGAAGAACTTTCTAGAAGCTTGAATTCAAGTTCTTTCTTTCTGTCCTCCTTCAAAAATGTTGCTTGTAAGTCAGAAAATTAAAATAATTATTTTAATAATATTTTTGGGAAATGGGAGAAACTTGACATAAAATACAAATAATAAAAGTAGTATTTTTCAACTGGTGGGACTAGCATAACTTTATTGAGAGTCTCCTCACTCAGAGTAAATTCCAACTTATTGAAATTATTCCAAGATATTTATAATCTAATTTATAATCTATATTTATAATCTAATTGGCATCCTGTAGGTGCAGGATACATAACAGTCAGATGACTAAAACATCAATAAACATTTCACCTGGTAAGGCTTCAAAGACATATGTCTTGAAATCCTGTTCCTACTGTCAAAGCCCTGTCCTTTGTTCTGAGCTGACAACTGCTGCAAACAGATCCTCTCACTTGCTGTCAAGGATGCCACATCCTTGGAAAAGGCAGTAATTCCACTGCAGCCATCACCCCTGGGATGTGGTTTCAGGACAGGAGGAAGTTCAGAAGACACCAATGCAGGCTGGGGACTTACATGCTGGAACACTTTCCTGAGGTGTTTGAACTGTAAATAGAATCTGTAGAAATGGAGTTGGCTCATTTCGTGTAGAACAACCACCACCACTCCAGCCAGGTGGCTTTGGTGATAAATACGGCACCAGCTGCAGTTAAAAAAGAGCAATAATCAAAAAAAAAAAAATAAAAATCAAAGCAAAACAATTATCAAGCACTCTTAAAAAAAAACAAAAACAGTTGGAACCAGCCCAGCTTTTAAGTCAGTAAATGGCAAAGTGCCAAAGGGCTTCAGTAAGAGGCTTTATAGCTTATCTCAAACAGCCACATATTCCTGGAAGCAACAGAATACAGGAGGCAGAGAAAGAAGAGTTATTGCAAATTTCTGCTGCATACCATTTCAAGACATGTCTACCTCATTCATATGCATCAGAATGTGAATAGTGATCAACCGTAGTGATGCAGTGTGGTGAATTAACGCATCAAAATAAGTTTCACAAAATAATTTTCTATTCGCTATTAAAATCTAAAGTGGAGTATTTTCTGCTTTGAGTCTAATTTGAAGATTAATTTCATTTCATTTTTGCCATTCAAGGTTATAAACCATCCTCAGCCTTTCCCTTCCAGTACTGAGAAGTGGTCCAGAGAAAGGAAGAAGTGATTAAAATGTTTTTTTTTCTAAAATGCTCTAGAACACTCTAGAACTGTTTCAGTTATATCTAACAGGAAATGCATTAATATCTGTGTTAACATTTTAACAAGGTATTTTGTTTCTCAGTGTGTGGAGCTTCTTCAATTCCACATCAGTAATTTAGTTTTTCAAAACTGCACGAAACAAAACGATGGAATGGTAGGATTTCTGCCAGAAGAGGAATTCTGCTTCCTGGCCAGCTCTAACAATAACTTTATCTGCACAATCCAGACTGCCATTATGGCAACTCCATGGTGAGTGTCCCAAACCCAGCATGGCCAATATTCCTTCAGGAATGTTTTCACTCAGGAGAACACGAGAGCAGGCTGACTGCAGCTGTGGATGTACCTGGGCTGTGCTGCATTGTGGCATTTCCCCAGAGCTGCATATTTCAGCAGCTCATACAGCTGGTCCTGGCTGATTTCAGAGTTCTCGCCAAGCAGAGCTGCTGACAAATGACACGACTTTTCCTGTGGAAAGGGAAATGCTGGTAAAGAGAGGTTTCATGTAACCACACCATGAAAAGAGAAGGAAAAAGAAACTATTTAGATACAACCAGCTACATTTAAAGTAATTCTTCCACTCGTTATGGGCAACAGTTTCTTTTCAGATCCCACTTTAATATTTCATTTACTCAACATTTCAGTAACCCAGGTACTCTAACTTCAAAGATTTATTTAATAAAGGTTACCATAAGCAGATGTATGCAGTAAGGAGACAACTGATACGCAAATACAATATCTTGGTCTCTCAATCCTTTCCCCCACTGCTGCTGTAGAGCTTTAAACATTTGTACAAGTGTTACATGTAGCCACTCACTCTATGGGAGGCTTTCTCTGTCTACAGTGTGGGATCTGCTCTGCCAGAAGGGTTTGCTGACCCCTGCAGGGAAACATGCTTCAGTAAAATCCAGGGAAGCTGCAGAAAGAAAACACTGAGGAGATGATGTGGGGACTGTGCCACACAGTTCTACACAGCAGTTCTCTAAGCCTAAATGCACAAATTCTTCTAAGGGCTAATTAGCAAGTAAATGCGGTATTGTGGTGATCTCCACTGACCAGACGGCCTGTTCCAAAGAACTCCTGTAAAAATTTTAAAGATATTCTTTTCATAGGTGATGAAAAGCCATCGAGGCATACAGCGGGAAAAACACCACCCAACACTAGAGAATGTAAAACCTCACAGAATGAACAACCACTGAAAGTTCTTTTCCCCTGCACACTAACAAGCCCTGTGCTCAGTAATTTGGACAGAGCCTGCCCACACGGGACTGAGCTGCTGTGCCCTTCAAGACATTTGTCATTTAAGGAAGTTAGAGAGGTGACAACCTTCGTGGTTCCAGTGGTTAAGAATCATCTGGCAATAACAGCACAGGCTGCTGTAATTGCTAGTGCCTCATCTCTCATGCTAAGCGAGACAAGTAATGGCACCGTTGTTTTCAATATGGCTTAATTAAAGCTTTGTAAAAAAAAAAAAAACAACAACAAACCCGCATGAAGAGCAGAGGTTTTGATTCACCAAGGAGAGGTACTGCCACCCACAGGAATTTGTGTCTAACCGGGTACAAACAGGACTGCTCTGGCTGGACACGGCTGTGCCTCAGGGTGCCCTGGGTGAGGCTGCTCTGCATCCTTCAGGGGTGCACGTGCTGAGCACACACAGCGCTCCTTTCAAGATCTGCTTTGTTTACGAGAAGATTATATTGGATATTGGAGAATGTATCTATTTTTTAAACAAAATTCCTTAAGTGTAATGCTGAGCACTCCAAATGAGTTATTTCCCTCATCTTTGGAAGCAGAATCCAGGCCATTAACAGGCTCCCCAGGGCGGTGGTCACGGCCCCAAACCTGCCAAGGTTCGAGAAGCGTTTGGACAATGCTCTCGGGCACACGGTGAGATTGCCGGGGTGCGATGAGCCCCGCGGATCAACTCAGAACATTCTATGGTGTTATCCGCGGGCACCGCCTGTACCCGGCCCTCCCGGTACACGGCCGGTGTACCCGGCTGTGCTGAGCTCCCAGCACGGCACACAGCACACAGCAGCAGCCCCGAGAGGCGGCTGTGAGGGGCGCACGGCCCGCGCCGCGCCCCTCGCAGCGCCGGGCGCTCGGCTCTCACCTCGCGGCCCGGGCCCGCGCCGCCGCCATCGGCCCTCCGCCTCTTCCGCGGGCCCTCCGCGCCCTCGCCGGGCCGCTTGCACCCGTTGAGGCACAGCCCCCTCGCCATGTCCCGCCCGGGGTCAGGCGGCCCGGCTCGGCTCGGCCCGGCTCGGCCCGGCC